>BGPR01002896.1:0-135403 GCA_013235015.1 Araneus ventricosus
GATCCGCCGTGGATGTGGGCGTGCTGAAAGTTAAATCTGACGTCATGGGTCAAATGTCCTCACGCTGGAGTGGTGCGGAAGTTTGTAGAGGAGGTTGCCAGTTTAGATGCCGTCTTCGTCACTTGACCGCGGTTCAAAATTACGAGGTTCATCCCAAAATAACCCTCCTGTAGCTTTAAACGGGATGTCAATGCAACTAAATTAAACTAACAAACCTTCTCAATATACTTCAATTGAATTAGTGAATCGTAGGCTGTTTGCTTTGGTGAAGAGAACACAACCAGTTATTTTTTCTATTTATTTGTCTATTTATCATTTTCATCTTTCATTATATTTCTCTTGATTTTCCTAAATAAATGCAACTACTTCCCTAAATTTTCCAATACATCAGTATAATTACGTATAATGGTGTTTTAATTAAATTTATTTGGACAAATTTTAGCTTTATAGAACACTGTCATCCAACAAATCTTCGATTAAGATCTCAAATTAAGAAAACATTGCTTAAAAATAGTATATAAATGAAAAAATACATAAGTATATTATTAGATTAACCTCTTATTTCAAGTAACAATTTTAGCTATTAAAGCACAATACACAGATTCACTTTGATCACGTTATATTGTTGCTTTTTTATACACTTTTAACTTATTTAGTTTCATGTTTGTAAACATAAATGAAAATTGCCGTCATGCCTAGGCGACCGGGTAACACTAAATGGCAGAATCGCAAAGTCAGTAACACGGGAACTGTGGACTGTTACTAATGTTTATCACAGGCCCCAGCACAGACCTTCTCGTAGGAGATAAGATCCATCACCGAAAATGTGGCCAAAACAACCACGCGTCCATTATTATACCCCCAGGACAAGCTAGAACCAACTTACCGCTTACTTTTACGGTGACTTCCCATCCTGGTGACCTCCCCCCGGGGGGGGGGGGGAGGAATATCTCTAAAAGATATTGTAAAGGTGGAATTTTGTAATCGATCTTTCACTCACTCCTTAGTGTGCTGGAGTTTGTATATTTTTCTATTGTGATTGCAATACACTATTTTAATATTTTCAAAACTTAACTATCAGTTTTAATCGATTAAATTAATTAAATTTTGATTCTATAGCACTGACACCACCTGGCAATGAATTTGAGGAAAAAAATTCAAGATTACATAATGTTTATAAAGATAAATTATAATTTAAAAACTAAAAAGTAGAAAATATTTGAAATAAAACAATTTTCTACTTTTTAGTACACTAATAAAAGTGTTTATAAAAATTGTTTTTTAAAAATCATTTGATGCAATTTATAGTCAGTTTTAAAAGATGACTATTTCGATAACTGTTCCACTGTAAAATGTGCCTAATAAAACATTGTCTCAAATTATGTTTCTTTACACTAAAATCTCCCGCGGCCGATGAAATGACCGTTTTCCAATTGTAATTTCAATCTAACAGCTTCTGTGAGTTAAGCACTAAGTTAAAGTTTATGGAGATGTAATTGTAGCTTTGTAAATTGTATGCTAAACTTTCTTCAAAATTATTGTATCCCAATATTATTTCTTCGGATTATTGATATCACAAAATGGGCTACTTCTGGCCACATTTCTCAGATTGTGTACTTCTTCAAATATTTCTTTAACTTTATTTTAAAATGAATACTATTAATAAATATTAGTATAATTAGTAAAATTAGAACATTAATAAATATTAGTATAATTAGTAAAATTAGAACATTAATAAATATAAGTATCATAATGCATCAATAAAATTTTTATAATTTTTATGCAACATGCCCTTTCTTTCAGCTCTAAGGTTGCTTTCATCGCTTTCCTAAATATATGTAGCTTCCAAGTCGTTTCTCAAATCGGTAATGTAGGGAAGGGGGGGGGGGGGTAAATACCCTAGCGGAAAATATTGGGAACTAAACGAATGCAAATTAATAGCCAGTGGTGTAGCAACGCGGAGCAAGGGGGGTATGCCCCGGGCACCACTCGTAGAAGGCGCCGTGGAGACAAAATATTAGTGTATTTATGTCTCCAAAGCCGGTCTTAGGAGGTGCGGGGGCCCAACTGGAAACAATTGAAGAGCTGAGTGGATGAATATGTTAAGTGACAAATTTGAAAAAAATTGAGATAACTGGGCAAAAGAACACGTTGAAGTCTAATTTAAATATAGGAAGTTCATTAAATCTGCAAAGTAAAAAAATAAAGAAGTTTTCAGTGGATGAACATGTTAAGTGCACGGTCTCTTGCTTTTTCCTCATGGAAGAACATGTTAAGGGCACTGAACATCTTCTTCCGTGAGAAATTAGTTAAACTTGCGTAAAATAACATCTGCTTCCATTGAAACAGAATCGTTTTCTGCTCGGGAAATAGTATTAATGCAGACGAAAATATTGAGAAGACAATTCGAAAATAGAAATCGTTTGCTTTTGAAAGAAGTTTTTGCAATAATTCTTTACAATTATTCTATGTGGCCTTCATTGCGAGTTATACATCAAGTTGAACTGCATTGCATGACAAAGGAAAGAGTAATTAACGGCAAGTAAAATAACTTTTTGAAACTCCAGAATTTTTTTTTTTTTTTTTTGAATAATGGTTTATTTCAGTTAACGAAATTTATTCTTATGAATTTGTACCAGGAGACTAACTATTTTTTTACTTAAAAAATTTTCCATTGATCACTAATTTGGTTTGTTTAGCTATTTGTGTTTTTATTTAACTTGAATTGTTTCATGTATGTTAATAACAATATTAAAAACGATGTTTGTTTGATTAAAACCTTAAATACCACATTCATTTCCATGTTCGCGAGACATTCATTTCGATGCTACCAAGACAGTGATAAGACAGCTTTGAAGAAAGATTCACAGATACCACTAAATTCTTCAGTACAAAATCTATTGAATAGGGAAATTCGTGGAAAGCGAGATATTTTATGAAAGTAAATCAAGTTAAGAGATAATATCATAAAATATATACATGTCATAATATCACTTAATTTTACTTTAAATTCTAATATTATATATTTTAAAATCTTAGGACAATATTAATGTATTCCGAAATCACTTTTCTTAAACTCCAGTTTCGTTTTTTCCCGCGCTGGGGGTATATTAAATCTCACGTTTTGGCATATTTATTACTAAAAGAATATTTTAATCGCTTTCACGCGCCCACAGAAAATCAACACGCCGTCTTCTTGGCTCCAGAATTTTCCCTAAAACACTTACGTAATTTACTAAAAATAACTATTATTCCCTTCGCTTTGATCACGTGTCTATATGTTAATCCCCCTATCTGAGAGAACGCATTTATTTTCTGCTCTCTTTCGACTTGAAACTTTCATACGAGATGTACGTATATTCCGCCATTCTCCCATAATAAATAAAAAATAGTTAATAACTCGGCCTGTTCGTTACTTAACGACTACAACAACGAAATCATTTTATACATTTATTTTTAAAATCATTTTTAAAAACTACACTCTTATTATTGAGCTGAAAAGCAGATTTCCTTATTTTAATTACTTTCTACTTTTTAGTCTTTTATTTGAAATTTATTGTTATAGGTATTATTAAATATTATAATAATTTTTCTCAAATTATGGAACGAAAATTTACTTATGTTAAGCAATCAATTGATAACCGAGTTCTGAAAATATTAAAATAGTTTATTGTCAGCAAGAACACACAAGTGTACAAAATTTCAAATTGCACTAGTAAGTGAATGAAAAATGTATTTTAGAATTCTACTTTCCCAAAAAAGAAAAAAGCCATGTTAAATGAAATTGTAAAAATATGATGATAATATTTATGACAATCAAAGAATTAATACTTCAAAAAATTAATACTCTTATTTTTGTTATTCCCAAACTTGCATATTATTTTGTGATCTTCTTGTGTGTTTGTGTGCTATTTCAACATCCAATTTGCTTTATTTCTGTTGTTCAACTTGTGTTGAAAATATATAGAGCTTTATAGTAATGCAATTTTGCCAATTCATTATTATTTGTATGTATTTAATCTACCACTATTACGTTGTGCAGAAAGTAACATGCACTTAACATGTTCTTCCATGACTAAGCAAACGAAGTTTTTTGACGCGCGAATGGAAGAACATGTTAAGTGCAAAAGATTATTAATTTTCTCTATAATTAAAAATGCTATAAACATGTCAATAAGCATAAAATATTTTGAATGCTTTCTCGTCACAAAAGTGTCGGAACAGCAAAAATAGAGTAAAAAAATTAAAAAGTGTAACCTCTAAACTTTAAAGCTCGTTTTCTGAAATTCGCTTAATTGTCACTTAACATGTTCATCCACTCAGCTCTTCAATTTCGGTCAACATTTGTTATTATTTTTTTATTTCTAAGGACTTAGGGTTAAGAAAAATAACCACTGGGAATGA
Source organism: Araneus ventricosus (assembly GCA_013235015.1). NCBI lineage: Eukaryota > Metazoa > Arthropoda > Arachnida > Araneae > Araneidae > Araneus > Araneus ventricosus. The sequence goes on from BGPR01002896.1 coordinate 4,405, forward strand.
TTCTTTGAATTTCTCTTATACTGACACAATATGGCGCGTTTTTGCTTGTGTATAGCGAAGAAAGAAAATCCAGTATGGATTTTGATACGCCTTCCCATCCGATTGAAACCAAAATTGATATAATTCCAATGTCTATCAACAAGACCACGCACCAAATTTCAGTTGTCTCAGCTTGTTGAGTTTTACATTAATGCAATTCACAGACAGATAGGTGCATAATTCCAAAAATGTCTTTTTTTTCGAACTCTGGGGAGGTCTGAAACGTGGAAATTACTCAGAATCTTGAGTGAACGAATTTTTTAACGATCATAATATTTCTTCCTTGTATACCTGCAGTACAAGAAAAGTAAGAAAAATTAGCTCTCACTTTAAATTCTTGAACTCAATCCACCCTCTGGTAATATGCCACGGCAGTGTCCTGCCACCCATCCTAGTTACGCCACTGAACAGTACCAAGAGTAGATAGCATTAGAACGCGGGGCTCCTTAAACACGGGGCCCTATTGGGAGCAATTGGTCTAATCGGCTTAGGGCCGGGCCCTGTATGTCACGCCTAAAATCAAATATGAAGAGGGGTGCGAAATAATACTGCCATGCTTAGGGATTCACCCTTTTGTTTAGCGAGTATAGCCACTATATTGGCTTCAGCTAATAAAACCCCAAACCAAACTCATTCATCCTTGTAAGTCACTTAGGGGATAAATTATCATATGGCTACGCTCGAATGCTGACCAGATTTCTGATAGAGGGGGGGCTGCTCATTTTAACCTCCAATTCAAGTGACTTCTGCTAGTGCAGTGCCCAGTGACTGGGAAGCAAAGGGAGTATGGATGAGACAGGCCAGTCCTAGAGGACAAGAGAAGGCAAAATATAATGTGCTTTAGTTTTTTTGCTAAAGATGATGAGAAGGACCATTACAGATGGAGGATAAAAATACGTGCCTTAAAGAGTGTTTTTTAACTTATCTAATTAAAATGTGGACAATTCTAATTGAAGAGACAGGTGAGATGCAAAAAAGCAAGCATAATTTTGAATTTGGAACTTAACCTTTCCGAAATCATCATCTTCCATATATATACAAGACGATTTCTCAGCTAAAGAAGAGTAGTCTAGAATTCTCCAAATCATTTTGATTTGACTTTTCAATCTCTGTTAGTTTTATTTATGCGACGGGACGAAATTTTTCATAGTGGATTCTAAAACAAAAGTTTATTCTCAGTTTGCAGGTTAATAAAACTTTTTACATTAAGTCTCTACGTCAGTGGTTTAAATTCGTTGTCTGAAGTACGTCTTGTTCCGGTAGTGGGAACGTTAAAAGAGTCTTTCTTTCGAGGATTTTGCCTGACCGTTTAGGTGAAATGTCGGCAAATGTTCGGACATCAAAATGCCAGCGAGTCGATGGATCGTTGTAGAGTGCACGTCGTGGGAACGAGTGACTGGTCGGATTCCGAACAACCAAGCCACTGATCATGGGAAGAAGGATTTTCTATTATATCCGCTAAATTTACCTTCAAGTACCATCTACGACTAATTCAGAGGAAAGAAAACATACACTCTGGATATCGAAAAGGGGTGAGGAGAGATTCCTACTTAGAATATATTATCGAATCTAATTTACTAATCTGCACATTTTCTTTTGGAGCTTCTTTGAGAACTTCCGATCTAGAAGATTCTTAGGTAGTCAAAACAAGTAAAAAAACCCAAAACGGACTGAACTTGACAGCGTTGGGGAAAAAAAGATTTATTCCTATATAAGCAGATTATTCAAACAGTTGCACCGATTAAAATGACAACTTTTTTATGACTGATAGAAGAAAATTAACACAATACACGAAGAAGTTTTATTTATTTATTTGCGCACGCCGGATAGCTCACCCAGAGGGTGTAAGGCTCTTACCGATGATGGGGACTTCTGTTCTGCGAACGTTCAGTAGCAACTTCGATTCTAATACACGAGACGCGACCCGCTTCGTGGCAGGGGAAGTAGACTACGGAGGATCCTCAGACACAGGAAAGCTTAAAGTTTTGTTTAGATACGGTCAATTGCCTTGTGATTTCCTTGGTCACACGGACAACATCCATGCGATATATTCACGCCGGACACATATGAAGTTCCCGGCCACTGATAGTTCGATAGCCTAATGCATGTTCTTGTATAGTTCTCTAAATCTTCTGAAACTACTTGGGTTTTCATAGATCATTTTTTTTGTCTCAGTGTCTCTTTGGATGCAACAGGCAAGCTAATTGAAGGTACGTGAAGAGAATGATTCACATGGTAGAAATAGACTACCTACGAATGTCTCTGCAGAGCAAAGGAAGTCAAGAGGGCAATTATACGTACGCAAAACAAAACTTTAAGCTCTTCTGTATTGTGTCTCTTATTATCGTTACTATAGTTGTTATAGCAATTTGTAATCGATGCAATTGTTTTGAATAACCCTATATTTCTGAGTATATATCTACTAATAAAGACAACTATTTTTGCAGGCTTACACAGCGTGGTCCAAAGATAAAATCAAACAACTGATCGAACTATTGCGCAATGCACCCGCTTTGTGGGACAACAAGAGTAGAGAATTCCACGATCGGGAAAAGAAGACTGAAGAAATGCAGAATATTGCAACTGTTTTAACTGTTTCTGAAGAGGAAGTTGCTAAGAAAATCAAGTCTATTAAAACTCAATATCGAAGGGAATACACAAAACAACTTCAACATGAGAGAAACGGTTTATCTTCTACAGCAAGAGAAAAAGAGTGGTTTGGATATAAGCCATTAAGTTTTCTGCGTAAGAATATTACTTCAAAAGAAATTGATAGCCCAGAACAAGTAAGCACTTACTGTTTTGATTTATTGAACTATATAAGTATTATTTATTTGAACTTAATTTATATTTTCTGAATTCCCTAAAACTTGAAGGTTTTCAGACTACTTTGAACCTCTTTATAAAGTAAATTGCTTTCCCTCCACTTTTCTTGTTTTATTTCAGTGGAAAAAATTGCTTTCTGTATCCGTACTTCTGAGGTAAGCTATCGTAAGTCCAATTTTGCTGATTTTGATATTTTTATCGAATTTGCACAATCCCAACCGCACCTTTGGATGCCATAGTTGTAGGTTGAAAAAAATAATAACCTCTTAAAAAATAAAATACAGCCTGCGATATATCGCACTCTGCAACTTCCTTTGGCTCTCCTGTGAAATGTTAAAATTGCTACTTACGATAGCTTGCCTCTGACGTACAATAATATACTATGCATATGATATAAAGGGGGATGGATTCAAAACTCATGGGACAAATTTTAAGAGGTGGTAGAACGCACTACAACAAATATTTTTATGAAAAATGTATGGATTCAAGTAACTCGCTGAGGTACAAGCACAAGCAGTAGACATAAAAGGAAAAATAAATTGCTTACTTACTGTATCGTTGACAAGTGCTTCTTACAGCAATACTTATAATAGCTGCTCAAAACTCAGTCCGATAATAGTAATATGCATCCATGGAGTGAACGCTGAAACTTCATCAGATGCCAGGTATTCCACGCACACGTGCAGCCAAAATGGATATTCAAGCGACAAGGTGCTCAACAAAACCAACTGAAGTGTCGTAAATGAGAGCCTTCAGATGTCCACATAAAGCCCTGTTCTCACGGTCAGTGGCTTGGGGTTCGTTGTCTGAAGTACAACGGCAACGTAGTTTATTTTACGGAGTTCCGCCCTGTGAGATTTCACTTAGCACCTCCATATAATAATTTGGAAAGTACACCTTATCTCTCGTCGAGGGAACGCAAAGAATCGTTGTTGCTAGAGGGTTTTGGGGATGGCTCGACAGTTCAAGTGAAATGTCGGTAAATGCTTGAACATCAAAGGCCAACGAGTCGATGGACGGAGACCTCAATAGAGTTCCTACGGAATTGTTGTAAATTGTGTACTCTTCGTGGGAATTGTGTGGCAGGTCGGATTCCGAACGACAGCAAATCCCGAAGTACGACCTCGAGCACCCAAGCCACTGATCTTGGGAATAAGATTTAAGAAGTAATACAGACTTGATAAATGGGCAATAAGAGTGGAAACATCGTGAAAATTGCTGTAAATAAGCACTTGTCATGTGGATGCTATAAGCAAACATAACTTGTTTCCTTTCATGTCTACTTTTTGTGTTCGTGCCTCAGCGAGTTACTCGCACCTATACGTTTCTATACAAAGGAAAGTTTCTTGTAGTATGCTCTACCGCCCGTTCAAGTTTCTCCCGTGAGTTCTGAATCACCCTATGAAATATTTCTTATAATATGGTGGTAATGTGCAATCTCATTAAAGAAAATCGCAAAGATTTTTATTTATTTCCGTAGTATGAGGTCTTTTTTTGTGGTTTGTGAAAGACATCAGATGAATATTTGTGTCTAATTTGTTAATTAATATTACCAAAATCATGTTTGAAAAAATCGTAAATAACAAATGATGAGCTCAAAATATTTTTGTATTAGATTGATAAATCGCTTTAAATGGCATGCCGAGTAAGTATCCTGCCGGGTAAACATCCCTGACACATTTAATTGATACATTTAAGAAAAGAGATAATGTAGAACTAAAAAGGTATGTGTGCATAATATCCAACAAACAATAATTTGATCAACTTTATCCAAAATATAATAATACGTAGAAAAAGTAAAAATTATACATATTTCAACAGAAAACATAAAATCTGCGAGGATTAAAGTCGTGTATCACACGTTGATGCTGGCGTGTACAACCAGTGGTTAGCACTTGGTTCACCCGTCAGAGGTTGTGCAACGCCAGTAGCTTACACTTGTCCCACTGGAGAGGTGCACCACCGGTGTCTCCCAGATTACAAACTCTAACTATATCCCCCTATTTTTGCTAAAATTTTAAATGTTTTTTTCCAACTTTTTAATTCTATTTTTGAATACCATTAATGCAGCTGCCAGATACAGAAAAGTGCGAATTACCAAGTCGCTGTCAACTTGTAAGCCACTGAGTTTGTCGCGGCATAGCCGAAAGTGACTTTTATGCCTTAAACCTCTTACCAATCCAAGCGAACATGCCAACTCCTTGGCGGGCTTTATCGAGTTAGACTCGTTCATCGGATAATCGTATTTTGATCTTATAAAATTATACCATTCGTAAACGTTATTATTCGATACAGAAATTGCGCGGAATCCATAAACATCTCAAGAGTCCGATAGATTCAGCTTAATCATAAGGACAACTCATTCCCAAAATAGAATCTAATCATCATTTAATTAAATCAGAAAATTGAACTGCCAAGGATTTGTAACCTTCCGGCTGCAGACTGTGAGATCCTAGGATCTATCTCTATATAACTAGATCCATATCGTCGTCTTTCAGGTAAAATTCACTTAGTCCTAAACTATAGTTTCGAGTTGAGGTCAGTTTAATCTTAATTAATTTTGAGTCGTTTTGATAAATAGTAAAAATTATTTTAGATTTTTAGTTCCTACGGTTGATTTACTGATGACTATTACTAGATTTCTATCACTAAATAATTAATTGCAAATTCTAATTTACTGAAGTAGTCTGTCAAAAGGTTTTTGTGGACTTAGTGACTTCTGCCTGAACGACAATGATGTGAAATGTTTCATTTGGATTCACGGTGAGTGGAAGTGTGTTAAGAGTACAGCGGACTATCGTATAACGCGCTCCCGTATAACGTGAATGCGTATAGTGCGACTGAAAAATTGCGACTAGTATCCATACAGTTCAATAAACAGTTTCGTATTACGCGTAAATTAAACTAGGCATATTCACAGTTTTTGATTTTTTGCTTAGAAAATCAGATGTATATATATAGACTTGACTGTTGTTCATAGATGAACAGTAAAGCTGCCATTTTCAAAAGAATAACTTTTCATTAGCAATAAACGCAGTTACTACTTAAAGACACGTTTGAACTTGTAAAAATTTGTCCGATAATGCATGTCCCACACAAAGCGATTTCCTATTTTTCGGAACGTATCCCCCACGTTGTATGCAAGTCCAATGCCCGAGCTCAGTTCGTGCATCGAATTATGGCGTTTTCCCACTTGTAATCTAAAATTAAGTCATTCATAGACATTATCATTCGATACAAAAATGACCGGAAATCCACCAACATCTCAATTGTTCTATGGGCTGTTGGCTGAATCAATACATCAACACATTCCCAAAACAGAAGGAGGCCATCTAATTAGATGGTACAGAAAATTACACTGTTAAGGGATTAGGTTAGCCTTCGGTAGGGCACAATTTTTGAAGCCGCTATAATATGGGCAATGTGCTTATTAGATAGGGCTACGCTCGACGTTAGGTTAAGAAACCATTTATAGCAATTTACTTCAATTACTATGTCTTACAATAATAACGACTACTTTATTTTCAGGATGACACAGGCGAAGATGATAACGAAGATAAGGATGATGCTAAGAGCAGTGATTCCTCTAGCGAAGAGGATGATCGAGTTCTATGTCCTACAGAAAAGACATATTTAAAGGCTAGTATTAAAAAGAACAGCCTTCAATCCCCAGGATCGAATAATCAGAATTTAAAACGGAAAATACATGACGAACTATTTAATAATACGCTTAAACATACTTCCACGCCTAGGGTTCAAGAAGTAAAAAACCAAATAAAAGATGATTTGGCAATATATGGTGAATACGTAGCAAGCAGAATGCGAAATTCCATGCAAGGGTATCGTGAAATAGCTATTGCCCGTCACGAAATAGATAAAATTTTATTCAAATTAGAAATGGGTGAATTTCGTTAAGGTCTTCGATGTTTTGTGATTCTGCCCACCCGTATTCAAAACATTCTCTTTTAGGTTTGTTTTATCCACAAGGCAATTTGGATGGAATACAAAAATTATGAACGTGTATCGCATAGAAAAATTGTTGAAACTAAATTTGACTTGATTTTGTTGGTAAAGCATTCCTCTTACCATGAACTTTTTTCGAGGAGAATTGTTTCGTTTACTTTTGAGGAGCTAAACTTAAAAAAGCATGGCGATTCCTCATTTATATTTTGCCTTAATGTGAGGGAACAACGGATTAGAATGAAACTAAACATGTCCATGTATTCATTGTACTTGGAACTAAAGTAACTGGCAATATTTGTACGAATAAGTCAAATATCAAAAGTCAATAATTCTTTATTTCCTTGCCTCATTTTTTTGTTTCCTTATATATGCCGGTGTCTTTGAAAACCTAATTTGTTTATTAATATCAAAATATTATAAATTAATAATTGATTATTTTCTAATTATGGGTATTTTCCACCGACAACATGAATCCGTTTCTTGATATTTCGATAAATTGATTTACTATGGCGATGTTCACTTATCTAAAAAGTATAACAAAAGAAAAAGGGAAAGGCTAAAAATTTAAGAGACGAGAATCTAGTAAGATCTGAAATTAAAGAAGTGCACTCTAATAATGTATAATATTATCAAGAAGTTGTTATTATATATGGTGAAATACACGAATTAAGTTTTATATGTTGATGACTGTTAATAAAATGTTCAGTTTCTTAACTTGAACTATCTTATTGTTCTTTTATTAAATGAAGTTTCAATTGTTAACATTGGGTCAATTAAGTAATTTCAATAAACAGTCGTCAATCACCTAAAGCTAAAATTTAGTTCAATTCTACCGTTTCATGAGATATGCCATTTATATCGACAAGAAATATTAGCTTATTTAGAAATTCATTCTATTCATATTTTTATACTTTTTTGTTTTATTGAAGTCATTCTTTAATGTAAACAAGATTTCAAAATAAACGTAATTATATATTTAGAAAGATAAAGGATTTATCCTTGCCTTTGAACTTTTGTTTTTTATTCTATTTAAAATTGCATTGTAACTAAATGGTGGGAAATAAAACAATCATTAATGGTGAAACAGAACTCCAATATATATAACAATTTTTTGTTGAAACCTCTCGGAGTACTTGAATCAATCTACCACTAAATCTTTAAACTTACAGATGAATCACAATTTTCTATTTATAGCTTTTTTTGTCAGTATAAATGATAAAATATATTGCTTAAACACAGCTAATTCATCCCTGAACTACGTTCGAATTCATCTTTTTAGTTAGTATCAACCCCAACAAATATTGATGACTCGAGTAGTTTTTTCCTTCGGTAGGACAAGAACATTTTTTTAAAAAGTTTTCTAAGCATAAAATAGTTTTATCAAACTCTCTCGTCTCTTTGCTCCTACCTCCAGGGAGTATAATGCTAGTAACCTCAGTTTTACAAAGTCTAAATAAAATGTTTTCAAAAATAAAATTGATGAATAGTCTCTGTTTATACAAGCTGATGCAGAATTACTGTTCAATAATTTTCAAGAAGGGCAGGAGCTCAAAACCCAGCATGGGAACATGGGATCGCAAACTTAATGGACTGGAGCTAGAGGGGTTGCTAAATTAGGGATGGGAAAAACCTACCGATTTTTTTTGTTTTGTTTCGGTTAACCGGGTTTTTTTCGGTTATTTTTTGTCCCTGTTATAACCGGTTATTTTTTTAAATCCATTAATCGGGTAAAAAAACCGGCTGCAAAATCAGCTATCGGAAGATAGGCTGAAGTGGTCTAAAATAGTGATAGTCAAGCTTTCATAACTCGATCAGTTTTAGTCGCAGACGAGTGGGACATTTTGTTTAAAATTTTAGTGTGCCAAAAATATTTAATTAACCTTCCAGCGGGAGCGCGTATACAAGATATACTTGCATTGTGCATCTTACCATATATTTATATTGTTCTTTTAAAAATTTAAATGCAATTTTTATTTATAAAATCTTTGTTAACTAATAAGCTAATAAATACAGATAATAAAAAGAAAAGTTGCATTTATTTTTGTAAAATAATACGATATAAGCAGTCACTCAAAAAAGTATTGGGACAAAATATAGGATTTATCATAATATATAACCTAAATATACAAATGAAACAAAAAAGTATATCACATTTTGATAAATGCAAATCATAGTAACTCAAACAAAATTCACATATTAATGCAATTATGATTACAATTTAAAGTAAAAGAAATCAAGTCAGAAAATCTGCTCAAAAAAGTATTGGGACACTGTCCAATAAATTAAGAAAAAAAATATGAACTTGATAGTTAATATCTTGTTGGGCCACCCTTGCACTTTATGACCTCTCGCCGTCGAATTGACATGGATTTAATCAATTTTGCGCAAAATGATCCGTTGATTTTTGGCCCACTCTTCGGTCAGGTCTTTTCTTAACTCCTGCTTGTTAGAAATATTGTGTTCATTGATTTTTTTGCTGCAAATAATCTCACACATGTTCAATGGGATTCAGGCCTGGACTCTGGGCAGGGGTCTTAATCACACCAGAACAGTGGTAGAGGACCCATAACTTGCAAATGTTAGCAGTATGTTTTGGGTCGTTATCGTGGTACAATTTAAAATGTCTCGAGATTCCGAAGTTGCTCGCACTTTGCTTTAAATTTCGCTTGAGAATGTCAAGGTAAACATATTTATTCATTGTACCATCTATAAAGTCTAAGTTCCCCACACCAGAGCTTGCCATGCAACCCCAGACTAATTGGTTGCCACCTCCATATTTTACAGTAGGCCGCAAATTTTTGATGTGCAATGCTCTATTTGCTGTGAGCCAAACTTTTTGCTTTGCCATCCGATCCGAAAATGTTATATTTGCTTTCATCCATAAAAATTACAATTTCCTCGCGTGTATGGCAGTTTATTCACAAGGTTTAGCTGCTTTGGGTCAGGGATTGTCAAAAGGATATTGATGTAGACCCATATTTCTAACAATGTTTAATATACTTTTTCATAATTATAATGGATCTAATAAAAAAGCACTCTTAAATTTTTTAAATGAAGAATATCTTTTCAGGCTTAAGGCATTTTTTTTCTGCAGACAGACAACAAAACCTAAGGTGGCTAAATGTCCCGGATTCGCTGGGCCGTCGCGAATTTTAATAAAATGTCCTGGACTGTCTGAAATTTTACTTATAAGTAAACAGCTCATATTAAAAAATATTAACTAAATTTAATTTTTTTAAATGTTAAATTCCCAACTTTTGTTATACGTATGAAGTCGGTCGTCCCAGAATATCTGGTTTAATCCTGATTATTAACTCTTCCTCCTGGATTAAAAACTGTCCTGGGTTTGAATTTAATTTTTCAGACTGTTTCGTTTTTTATTCATCATTAAATAGTTCATAGTGAAAAAAAAAAACTAGATTTTTTTTGGTTTAGTCCAGATTTTCGACTCAATCTACCGGATTTAAAATGTCTCCTGGATCTGAATTAAATTTCTCAAATCGCCCTGCCTTTCATTTATCATTAAATAGTTTAGAATAAAAAAAGAAAGGCTAGATTTAATATTTCTAAATATTAGCTTCTGAAGAATTCTTCCACCCAACTTTAATAACTAATATGCCCAACGTAGATGAATCAGCCCGGAGAGAAAATACTAAATGCAGTAGTCAAATATATTTTATGCTTTTTTATCTCTTGCAGGCTTAAATTTTTAAAAATAATTAAATGTTTTATTTATTTATAATCTTTTTTGGATTCTTGCCAATGCCGTCAATACCTCCCCTTAGCCAGCGCCACGTATTGCGCTCCCGGGTTCCAGAATGTCCAAGATTGAGTTCCAAAAATCTGGTCACTTTAACAAAGCCATAAAAAGTTCGGTCATCTCTTTACAATCCTGACTCTATACAGCGATTCGTCTTTACTTTCTAAGAACCCAAGTGTGAGAAAATGTGAGTAAGATGTGAGAAGGTGATTTTTCATAACAATTGGCATAGCCCTTTAAATGGCTGCTAGTCTATCAGTCTAGTCGGAAGCTTTGCATAACCGTCATAGAAGCTGTTGAACATATACAAGGACATTTCTTAAACCTCGTCATCGAAAACAAAGCAGCTGTCATTCTTCATCAGACTAATTTGAATTTTTTGATATTTCTTTTGACAGCTTTCGTTATCAAACGTTCAAATTCACGATTAATAGATGGTAGAATATTACTCTTAATAGGTGGCAGACATATTTCATTACCTGACAAAGTTTTAAACTGCTGAAATAAAAAAGAAAGGTGAGCTGAGCCCAACCCATATAAACACACATTAGTAATGTTTGTAGGTAAAGTAATAATGTGTACCAGATGCAGTAATAATGTAAACAAAATGGTCTCGTTTAAAATTCCGTAAAATAAAGCCGTAAACCAAAACTTGTTCCAATGGAAAACTCAATAATATCTATTATTCATGAAAATAAGTTTATCTTGATCTAATTCATGAAATTTATTTTATTTTTGCAGAATTAAATTTTTCTGAATACTTTGCAAGTTTTTGGTTTACCTGTTCTCTTTATTACTTTCTAAGCTGTTTGGTCGAATATGGCACAGCAATAAATCTTATACGCAATACAATCTTCCAGTGACGAATCCAGGATTTGGGACTGGGAGGGGGGTTGAGGTATAAAAAGTTTTGCATCATCGTGACGAAATCTTATAGCTTATGTAAACCAAAACTCTTTAACTTTACAGACTTTACTCACCTGACAATAAGAATCATAAAGAACACTACAATACTTTCGATAATTTAACAACAACACACTGAAATAACTAGCAAAAACATGTTTTTGACCGTGTCAGCGCTGCAAATACGAGTGAAATTACTACAAAAGTGGGAAAATTTTCGAGCATATCAAAAGCCAGGAAGAAATGTTTTCACTTTTCTTAAAGGGAGATAAGAAAAAAACAGCTGCAGTGATTGTAAATAAAATTTAAAAAAATCTGGTCTAGTTCTGGGGGGGCTGCAGCCCGATAGCCTCCCCCCTGGATTCGCCACTGCAATCTTCCAATTTCTAATGAAAATAAAGTTAATCGAAAATGATATTGTATTTCACAGTACGAGCATGTTTGCATATTATACATCATGAAACAAATTGTGTTCTCAGTAGGCTTTTACTATACTTTCTCTCAGTATACGAGAAGGAAAAAAAGGCAAACTAATTGTTTTGTCAGCAGACTAATTCTTCATCATAAAAGTTGCAAGTAAAAACATATTATAATCATCATTTGATACGTTAATTATTTCTAAACTGGTTTGTAAAATCAAATTCTTGAGATGATTAAGAATATTGCGCCATTCGAAAAAAGGCGAGTTCATCTGCTTGCAGTCAACGAACTGTTAATTGACGTTTTAAAATTATTGCGTGTTTCATCAATCAATAGAGATGAAATAAAACAAATTCTTCGACATATTTGCAACTTAGATCAGAATTTACGTAACTCACTGTGGAAAATAGATCAACAATTTCGCGATGGGTTTTCCTTATTACTGATATTTTCATTCATCTAAAGTTTTCATAACATGGTGATGCACCTTTAGTTTTTTCCCAAGAGGTCATTCACATTATTGCTCCACTATTCTGTGAACATCGAAACAACACTAATGAAAATGGCCATAATAATCAAAACATGAATAGCGCATGCATTTTCAGGGTGATTGGATGCTAAAACAATTGAAAAATTGTGCAATATGGATATGAGGAAATATTAAAATTTTTTCCGTCATTGGTATTTATTCTTATTTCTATCGAACAAGTCAGGTAACTGAATTACCCAACGTCTTAAGTCATTAGTTTCGTTCTAAAAAGCATTTCAGAATCTTCCTATTCTTTTCACTTTACTAAAGTGTTATAACGGTCAAAAATTTCGTCTTTCAGATTTTGATGAATTTTCGCGTAATAGACCCTTGGAATTATGTTTGTTTGTTTGTGGACACGATAACTCAAAAACACCACGAGCTAGACGGATGAATTTTGGTATGCGGTTTTAACACCGTCTGCCCGTTCGTGTGAATACAAACACGATAACTCAACAGCGCGATGAGCTAGATTGATAATATTTTTCATACGGTTTCATTGCTAGAACATTAGATCAATAACAAATTTTGAACTAAATCTGTCAAACGGTTGACTGTCTTCCGATCTGTCTATTCGTGGGAATGTGAACACGATAACTAAAGCTAGTATGGTGAAATTTAGTATATGATTTTTATATCAAAACTGTGGATGTGTGTCTAATTTTGAAATAAATCCGTCAAAATTTGACTGTCTGTTTTCTGCCAGTGTGTATGCGAACACAATAACTCTAAAACATAGCAAGAAAGATAAATGAAATTAGGTGTATGGTTTTGACATCAAAATGGGGCCGCGGTGTAGTAGTGATAAGTTCCTGGCTTCGGGGTCAGAGGGTTCCAGGTTCGAAATCCGATGTCACTGAATATCCGCCATGTATATGGGACTGTTGTGTGCTAAATCGTAAGTAAAAGGCCTAACGTCCTGCCGTTGGTGTGGTGCGGAAGTTTGGAAAGGGGTTGTAACCCCAGGTGTCGTCCTTGTCATCTGACCATGGTTCAAAATTACGAGGTCCGTCCCAAAATAGCCCGCGTGTTGCTTCAAAAGGGGACGTTAACATAATTTAACTAAACTAAACCTTGACACCAAAATTGTAGACTATGTCAAATTTTGGTTCCAATTAATCACAAGAAGAGGTTTAAAATGCGTACTCAATTCTTTTCATTATACTCCGAAGCTAAACACAAAAAGCACTGAACTGTGTAAATATACGAGAAAGTCGTGTGGAGAACATTGCTGCTGGTTTCATAAACAGACAGGAAAAATAGTGACTATTTATTTAAATTTTTACTAGGAACAACAAGACTTAAGTAACTCAAGACTTTGGTAACAACAAGATTTAGGCAAGACTTAAAGATCTGAAGAGATATTTTTGCACATGACATTGCATTGGGCAATGCAGAAATCACGTTTCAGTTATTCCATAAAATAATAGTGTTACGTTTAAATAGCAACTGGTTTCGTTGAAGAAGTATTTAGATTTATTCGCAAACGTTGCGTATAAATAACGATTTAAAATATTCAGCCGCCGTCTGAAAAAGAAAACCTAAAAAGCGTCCGAGGATGGAGATTTAAGTTGCATTGATTTTTAGAATGATTAGATTCCAAATATAAAATAAATTCCAAATTTTAATGATGCGTTTGTTTAAAAACCAGTAATTATTAAAACTAAACAAATAAACAAAATTTTGTAAAACTATAACTTAAATAGCTATATGCGTAACAATGTTCAATTAAAAATTGTAAATTTAACAAATTTGTTGCACTGATATATCTTAAATTACATGAGATATAACAATAAAATCAATTGCATTTTGATGACGTTCTGATCATATTGTTATAGTCAATCACAAATATAATTGAGATCAGAAAGAAAGTCATTCATAGCTTTATTATTCGAAGTAAAAATTACGCGGAATCCTTAAATATTCGAAGTGTCCTGAGAATTCTTGGCTGAATAAAAATATCATCTCCACTTTTGTATCAAAATGTAGTATGTAGAACAAAATTTCTATGTAACAGCTGGAACTCCTAACGACGTATGGCATTTTGTGACAACATGCAACAATCACATATCACACACAACAATTTAAGACCAAATGTAGCTAACCTATATATGAGGATGGATCAAAAAAAGTTTATAAAGGTAATAAAAAATTATTTATTAACATTAAACAGAAAATACAAAAGGAAATTAAGAGGCATACTTGCCGATCACTTTTCCACACAATCACCAAATCTATTTTGGCATTTATCTGAACGCAGGACCAACTGATTTAACCCGGCTTGGCAGAAATCACGTCCTGTCCATTGAGTTAGTTCTCGACAACTGTTTTCACATCACCCTATGAAGAGAACCTTTTTCCAGATAAATGTTTGGAACCCAGATTGGGTGCCGAATCTCGGCTGTAGGGCGGGTGGCTCCAGACTTCCCACTTGAACTTTCACGGCAATTCTTGAGTTTTGCGAGCAGTGTGGGTATTGTCATGCAGGAGGATGACACCATCACTCAGCGTGCCAGGGCGTTCGGACAACTTCACGACGGCCCAATGATTATTTCCTTTTTCCGAAATTGAAGGAACGCTTATCTGGAACAAGGTTCTTTTCGGAGAGTGATGTGAAAGCAGTTGTCGAGAACTGGCTCATTGGACAGGACGTGATTTCTGTCAAGCCGGGTTAAACAAGTTGGTCCTGCGTTCAGATAAATGCCTAAATAGATTTGGCAATTGTGTGGAAAAATGATCGGTAAGTATGCCTCTTAATTCTCTTTCGTATTTTCTGTTTAATGTTAATAAATAATTTTTTATCACCTTTGTAAACTTTTTTTCGAATCCGTCCTTCTTATAAGTGCTTTGCATCAATAAAATGGTCTGGCAAATTTGACATACGACATTTTGATATAACAGTGGCGATATAACCAAGACAGAATTTGTTATTCAATCAGGTAATAGAAAATATACAACAATCAAGGGAATTCCAAAAAAGACCATTTCTATATTATCAAAATCGT
The DNA here is from genome assembly GCA_013235015.1 of Araneus ventricosus. NCBI lineage: Eukaryota > Metazoa > Arthropoda > Arachnida > Araneae > Araneidae > Araneus > Araneus ventricosus. The sequence continues at coordinate 19,850 of BGPR01002896.1, forward strand.
TGAAGATTCGAGAGGAAGGCCATTCTCCAATCAACGAAAAAGCTTGAAATCTGACAATGCAAGTTCAAGGAATGCAGTAGGGTGACCAAAATGCAATAAATCTGAGTAATATTACTTCTTGACCTGGAACACGACAGTGGCGTAGGAAGGATAAAATGACTCCTGAGAATCTCGAGGAAATCTCTTGTGGAATAATTAAACATAGTATAATTTAGTTAAGATCCAACTTTGAAGCAACACTAGGATTATTTTAGGGCAGATTTCGTAATTTTGAACCATGACCAAATGACGAAGACTACATCTGAGGCGGTACCCCACTCTCCAAACTTCCACTCCGCACCAATGTGAGACGGAACTCAATTTCCAGCCAAGTGTAAATGGGTTACATGCTGCGAAATGGTGTCGTGTCAAAATTACTTCGTTCGTGTTATTAAAAAACTTTTTGAGTCGTACTTTATGAATATGTAATAATATTTATCGTTATGTTCTTTAATCAAAAGTTGTGAGGTAAGGAAACCCCTACAATAATTTAAGGATTCCTTGCATATTTCGGTCTGCCCTGTGTAGAATTGATTCTAAATTTTAGCTGCAAGCAGAGTGTAACATCAGCTGAGGTTAAACTACAAATAATGTCATTTCAAAAATTATAATACAAGCGAGATGTAACGATTTCATCATCAGAAACAGTTTTGGCGTAGCAATGCCGTATTTTGCTCTTGCGCTATTAAACTCCCCCTATCAACCAGAAAATCGCCGTCTTCAACATTCTTCAAAATACCATTTTTTTCCCCTTTCAGCGTCAAGGAAGATGAATGTCCAAGTAATTTATCTTGCACTTAAAAAAATGCACGTGATGAAAGCATTTAATTGGGATCACGCATCGTGCCACGGAAGTGCTACCAGAACCAATCTACGAAATTAAAAAAAATTGAAAAATAAAACACCTAAGGGATATTAGACTGAAAAACCTACACCGAAATCATCATGATTATAATGATAATAATAAGCATCCACTGATTTCAGCAGCGATAAGAACATGAAGCGTCGAAAGCGTGCTTCTAACACTCTTCAAATGAATCTCAGCCGTTTTTCATTCTTAATTTTTCGTGGACTTAATAAGTAGCAGCAATAACAGTACTTATCACGTTTTTTTTTCCTCCCCTCACTCTTTCTACTTAATTCAAGTGACCTCCCTACAGGCGATTTGTGACGATTGACTATTATTCCAGTGAACCAATGTGGCGCACGCGACTGGTCCGGACCAAACCGTCTGTGGTGAGATTTGTCGACGTCACCGGTGACAGCATAAGTGATAGAACTGAAGCCAATGACGTCACAGCTGATTCTCATCAATGGCAACTTCTTGATTCTCAAACCTCTCGCCTGAGGCGCCTTGCTTTGAAAGGAAACCGAATCTGTGTGACTAATCACCCCTGAACAACATCGCTTTTCATACAGGAGGTTGACTTTTTTTTGTTTTTCTTGGATATCAGTCACGCTTTTTTTTCTCCGAAAGTCCACGATAAACATGTATGAAATAAAGGAGAACAATAAGTGTGGTTGTTTTGGAACTTTCTCATGGAAAAAGTGCCACATTTCGACAGTATTTCCCTTGAAGTGCTGGTGATACATTAGTTGAAAAAAAAGTCACCCTGACGAAGACTACGTATATTCTGGGGCGAATTAATCTTTTTGGAGGCCCCTGTTACGGAATTCCTTGTGGTACTATGAAAGCATCACATATTCGTCAGTTATTACTTTTTAAGACAGAAAAATTTCGAATAATTTTAATCATTATAATTACTAGAATAATAGCTGTCATATTAGTTAAACTTTATAATTAGGTGATTAATTCTAGTTTATAATTTATACGCTTTGACTACAGCATTGTATCTTAAATACACGTACACAATCATTATTGAAAGAAAAGGTTTCGTCGTATGAAAGAAAATGCAATTGACTCTTTCTTAGCAAAATTGATTTGTGTATTAATATTGAATAAAAAACTATTATTTTCTTAACAATATTTAGTCACGAAGCTCAAAAAGAAAGTAAATTTAATACTAAATCATGAAGTATTATAAGCTAAGAATAAAAAAGATAAGATAAACGTTTTTTTTAATTACTCATTTCGCGGCTCCTTTCAGCTCATTATTAAAATCGCAGCCTCCATTTCAGCCCTACATGAGATGACATGCACAGTTACGTTTGTTTCGTGAACTGACTCTATCCTACCAGTGAATATTTCAGCTATCTGAGAGCTAATTATTTTCTTCAAATCGTGAAAACTTTTCAAGCAGATCTAAACTTAAAACTTTTAAATATTGCCTGCATAGTGCCGGTAACTAGACCGGCTCAAAAATAGCATTGATCAAGCATTACGAAAAGTTAAAAAAAAAAGTTCCTTTCGATATATCGAGGTTCAAAAGTAGAAACTTGCCCCATCACCATGCAATCCAAAGAGAGGATCCAGAAACGTGTCAATTAGAAATAGTGATGCAACATCCTGTTTGTGAATTATTATCCCTAGGTTGGAGGGCTGTAAATTCGAGTCTGAAAGCAGCTAAATCAAAAAGAATGACGCTCGCTAAATTTGTCTTGGCTAGAAATTCTTCACGTTCCGTTTGGGAACAAATGTCACCTCAACTGCCGCTGCCCTCTTTGGACTACAAAATCGGATCTATCTTTAAGTAGTGACTGGGCATGAAAGTATGTAGGCAGGGCTGTCTTATCCAATGGTCTAATTGGGGTGTAGCCCAGGGGCGCCATTGGTGCAAGGACGCCTAAAAATTTTCTATTCTAGTTTTAATTAATTTTTTAACCAAAAAAATTTTTATTATGATTTTAAATATGATAAAAGTAAAACTTTAATTAGGGTTTATAACCAGACAGACATGAGTTTTGAGATGCCACATAAAACGTGTATATCAGTTCAAAAAATATTCATACAGAGACAATTAGTGAGAAAACCTAAACTATGCGTGCAATAGAAGTATAGTAAAACTTTTATTGACGGACACCCTCCCGACTAGGGCTGTGACGGATAACCGAATAGACGGATAACAGAAATCTTTTCATACATATGAACAGTAACTCACTGCTGGCTTGGGGCGAAAATGAAAATAAAATTCTTTAAAAGAGAATAATACATGCATATTTTATTTAATTTTACAAAACGATCAATATAAACTTCAATATAAGAATAGTAACGTACAGAAATGACAGATTAGATTTTTTTAGAATATGACGGATGACAGAAACTGACGGTTAATCGAAATTTTACTGTAACCTCTATTACTAATGATAAAGAAGGTAGCTGCACGCTGATACAAAATGATATCTATATTAAAGAATATTATAGGTTCTACTACAATTTGAAAAGTGCAGTATGACTATTTTAAAAACAATAAATATTGTTTAATTATGAGTGCATGTTGTAACTTTCAGAATTATTTTGATGCGAGTACCTTTTTATACACAATAATATATAACTTATAAATGTTGAGTACAAAATTGTTGATTATTTATTTTATTAATAATAGAAAATTTAGGACCATAGAAGCTCAAATTCCTATTACGGTTCTTACGGGGTGCCAAATTACTCTAGCCCGGGGCGTTCAAATTTGTTAAGATGGTCCTGTATGTAGAAGTTTGCATGAATAGTAACTAACAAACCATTACAGAGTTCTAGTGACTCAAAAAAAAAAAAGAAATTAAATTTCAAAATTTGGCAGTTTAGGCAAAAGCATTTCGTAATGCAAATCATCTGCTGCAAAATGAGATCGTTTCGTGACCATATGAAGTATAAAAGAAACAACACTATAAAATAACCAAAAAAAATATTTATTAGAATGAACAAACTGGATGTCAGTGATGCAATTTCCGTTATTTCGTTGCTTCATTTCATTCGGTTGAAAAAAGAATGGAAATCCGGTAGAAGAGTTTAGAGAATAAATGAATGAAGAGAGAAGCCAAGAATGAGGAAAAGAAATTTCAAGAAATAGTTCCGAGAATACAGATAAGAATTCCAATAAATACAAAAATGCGAGCAAATTCGCCAAATTCGAGACTTTCCTGCAGTTTTATTACATCTTAAATTAATGATTTTCTGACTAGTATTTCTTAAATTTTATTTATCACATTAAATTTATGGGATCCATATATTATAAGCAGTTAATTTTAAATAAGCTAATTCTCTATGCGAGATTTATGGCTATATCGTTATGCAGCAAAATTGCATGCGAACAAAGAATGCTAAAAGTTGTGAAAGTAATGTCTACCTTATAGTAAAGGGATCTTCCGCTATCATCCGAAATTCATAGCAGCACCCCTAGCGGCGAATATCGAAACTATGACGGATAGCGAAAAAAAAATCAGTTGCCAAACTTGTAGACCGTCACCGATTAAGTACAGAATGACATTCTATTTAACTGATAAATTTATTAAAACCCCTAAATCACTACTTACGGTAAATACCTATACGTTACTATAATTACTGATATGAATTCAAGTATATATTATTTTGTGTTTTTCCTCTTCATAATGTCCTGTTGTACAAATTTCTTTCTAAAATGTTAGTTTTATTGATTAATATGCATCTGACTTAAATTGTCGCACTTCTTCATTCGCTTTGAAACACTTTTGCCTGAAAATGTCACACTTCATTCGCTTCGAAACAGAGTTGCGACAGTAATCGGATACTGTAAAATTTGTATTTCAGGGCTTCTAATTAAGCTTTTAGGGTATGTAGAGGGTCATTTTATACCAAGCTGGTGATTCTCAACGCTTTTGAAATTGATTTTTTCCCGCTATTTGCTATAATTTTCGAAATATAATAGCCAAGTTTCAAAAGTAGCCACTAGGGGCGCTGCCGTCAGTCTCGGATGAGAGTGTGTAGCAATTTAGCTTTACCTCTAGCCACCTTCCTTTGAATGTAATTTTCCCTGTATTATGACAAACTAGACTCCCTGTACACTGTACAACATTCTGCGGGCATACTTATATTTCACTTACACATTCGAGATATCACCTTCAGAATATTTTTTAATGAGGCATGAAAATATATATATCTATTTTGTTTCATAATAACACAAGTGTCTAACAAGCTACATCATCTGCAAATAACATTTTTAATTTCAAAGGCTGTTTTGAAGTCTGAAATGAATTATAAATTTATTAAGACGGAATAAAGAGAAAAAAAGTCTTTATTGTGAATTACATATTTTAATAACTCAATAGATTTAACTTTATAAAACTATAAACAAATAAAGTCAAAAAGTTTTATTTAATTCTTGAGAAATTTACTGAAACATTTAATAAGTCTTGAGACTTAAGCATGCGGTGGTGCATCTTATAAAAATAGCATTTATGAGATTTTAAAAATATTTTGATTTAGAAAATTAAATTACTCATTTTAAAAGCTCATTAATATTGATTCTGAGATTAATTAACTCATTTAATTCTGAGTTAATTTCTATCAAGGTCTGAAATTACTTGTTTATAAAATCAAATTACAAACATTTAAGGAAATTAATAAAGCAAGATGTCACTCTTAACCCTCTGACTGCCGAAAACATACGATATGCATATTTTCAGTAGGATTCTCGAAAATTCGTTGTCATCCCTGTAGTTCCTTTTGACTGTTTCAGATTCAAATGCTCCATTATATCCTTGTTTTTTTTTTTATTTTATTTTTATTTCTGAATAAATATCGTCGCTTAACAAGCAACACCACCTATCTCAATTTTTTGAAATTTCAAAGAGGAAGAAATAACTGAATTTTTCTCAAGCAATAACAAATATTTCCAAATTTTTTTAACATTAGATATAAATGTATATATCCGTATTTTCCTACAAGATGTGAAAAAAAAGTAAAAATATTGGTTATTGGTAGAGAAAAATTGAGTATTTTCTTCCTCTTTGAAATTTCAAAAAATTGAGATAGGTGGTGTTGCTTGTTAAGCGACGATATATTCTTATCAATTAATTTTAAAAAAATCTCGAAAAGCATTAAGCTGCACAGCATTACTCCAAATTTTATTTTTATACCATAGGATCGTTACAGGGGCGGATCAAAGGCAAGGTATAGTAGGCGACCAGGTCCGCGGCTAAAAGGTGCCTCCTAAATGTAATATTTTTTTTAATTTTTATCCTATTTCTGTCATTCATACTTTATCATATTTCAATATATAGTATTAAAATAACTCTCTTTTTGAGCGTTATGATTCATTACATGTCGTGTAAAAAATGATAGTTATTTATTGAATAGTTAACACAAAGTGATTTTCTTTAGAAAGAGCCAATTACATTTCCTTCCATGAACCATTTCGAGAATATTTATGTATGCACATTTAAATAATAAAAATAAAATTGGTGAATTCAGCGCATTTTAATTATCAACAAAGATTATTTAAACTAATTATAAAATTTAAAAATGCAATAGTAATTATTCTTAAAAATATTATTATTATTATTTATTATTATTAAAAGTACTCAGAATTGTAGTATTTTAAACTGTTAGGATTAAAAAGTCGATATATATAAGTTCTTATGTGCAATGTTTCAGTGGAACCCGAGAAATTTAGCGCCAGGAGACCCTGGATCGATGCAAATTATGAACTCAAAGACAGACAGAAACTTTGCTAGATTCCACTTCAATACTTCGAATTCATTTGCAATTGAATCGTTGATTGCAGAAACCGCATGAGTCACTAATATCAAAATGATGAAAGCTTCAAAAGCTGATTAATTTTTAACATCAATTTTTGCCTAGTAGATTTTGTATACCTATAATGCGACTTTACTTGACTCTTGTTATTTCTTCACTCATTATGTTAATACCCCTTTAGAATGTGAAAACATCATGAACGCAATTTTGAAAAAAAAAATGGCTCGTGTGGTTTCTGCAATCAAAGATTCAATTATTTAATATTCGTGTCTTCGGTAGGATCCTCGAAGTTTCCGTGACATACCAGCAGTATTATTTGACAGCTTCGGGTTCAAATCCTTTGCGATATCCTTGTAAAAAAATAATTTTCTTTTAAAAATAATTCTGTAAAATTCACTGGATCCATTCAGAATAATAGTTTGGCTGCATTCTTTGAAGGTTTTGGTTTCATACTTTTTTCGGTTGCTGATTTTCTATGCTTTAGAACAACCGTCTCTTCCACCTATTTTCTGTGACATGCTTCCCTTCTTTCCCTCTTCGTATTGTAACGGTTCGTGATTTTTTATGTGGATTCATCCTTTATTATAGTGTCACACTACACTGCTTGTATATCCGCAGTATGCATTTCATATAAATTGGTGTGACGCATGGATATCGTACAAAAATGATCGTTTCTTTTCTTCTGAAGAAAATGAAGAATAATATGAGATCGCTACAAATGAAAAGTTTGACTCGTCACTGTTATTTTTAAAAAATCTGTATTGCATCGTAAAAAAATATATTATCATGAAGCGTGGTAGAAACAAATCTTGATACTTAGTAAATCAAATGTTAATGTTATCCGCAGTATGCATTTCATACAAACTGGTGAGACGCATGAATATCGTACGAAAAATTTTCGTTTCTTTTCTTCTGAAGAAAGTGGAGAATAAAGTGGAATTGCTACAAATGAAAAGTTTTTCTCTTCTCTGTTATTAAAAATAATCCGTTTTGCATCACAAAAAATATAAGTATTATCATGAAGCGTGGTAGAAATTTGAAATAATAATTGAAATGTTGCGTAATGAGGTGTTAGTAAATAAAATATTATTAGCCTGGAAATTCTTTATAGATCCAAAATAGTGCTAAATTTCATTTACATTTTTGACGAAATCCTTGATTTAAAAAATAATTTTGGTATGATATTTCTCAAATCATCACCAGTATTGCAGTTTCAGAAAAAAAATTGCAAAATTTAATGATGAAAGGATTTCGAAAACTACCTACTGAACTGATTTTCAAAATAAATAGGTTTGTCTACAGCTAAAAGGAATTTACCTGAAATTCCCCGTAGTAGAAAGATAACCTGAAGTAGAAATCCCCTCGAGTACTCAATGAACAGAGTCGTTTTAATAATCTTGAACAGTGTACATATATAACTACATTGATCAGTTCAGCATTAGCTACTCAATTGTGTAGCTCTTTCTACTTTCTATTTAGATAACACTTTCTGTTTCGGTATTGTCATTTTGATCCAACTAAGAGTACAAGGAACACATACGATGTTAATGAATTTTGTACATGCAATTTTTTTTATCGAATTATAACGTTTATGAATGATTTAATTTAAATTTTTAACCTTCCTGCAAGAGATACACATATCGTGCATCGTATTACATATTTATATCGTGTTTTACAAAAAATGCAACTTTTATTTATGCAATCTGTATTTATTAGATTTGTACTAAACAAATATTATATAACTAAAAAATTGCACTTAAATTTATATAAGAGCGATATAAGTATCTCCTGCATACGCATTCGATGGAAGGTTAAATTTAGAAAAACAATAGTTCAATGAACATATTATACACGGGCAATTTAGTTACGTGGCTAAGAGTCATATTCAGCATCAATAAATATTTATCTTGCTTATAAATCTTCCGCTGCAAACAAATTACAAAAAAAATTTAAAAATGGCATATCTATGATCGGAAGATCATTCCAATATGGAGGCTACCCACTCCTCCTGCACAACAGTCTTCTTACATAGCAGGAGAAAAAATAACAGTGCAATGGGCATATGTTATTCGTTTGCTGGGGAAATATGTGTCAAATTATATTACTTACGTCGAAACAGAAAGGAAATAAGAATGCAAATTTTTCCTACATCTAACGGAATGCTCCATCAACATTGGTAAGATTCCATTGTTGCAGTAAGGAACAAGAACAGGAAAAACGTAACGGTAAGAGTAATGATCTATCATATGAAAGCAGGGAACTTATTTATTTTACCTGCTGCTCATCATTGGCAATCCATTTCGTTCTGCCCTTAATGATTTATTCAGAGCTGCTTCATCATGGTATAGCAAGGAAATAGATCAGCTTCGGGTTCGGATTCTGAAATTAGAATTGCCAAAGTATAACCCAATTTTTATTGTGTAAAAAACGTTTATCATCTCCGTAATGCGTACATTTCGAAATTCTTCCGGAAAGTTTCTCTCTATCCCTCTCTTTCTTGTTTTTTTTTTCCAAAGAAGATGAAACAAAGATTATTACGGAAAATCTGTTGGAGCAAGTTGGAAAGCTCAGAAAATGTGTAGGTATTTTGCATGGAATGAAAATGTATTTTCCATTTTCTTATTTATTTCCCTTTTAGTTTTCTACTTTTAAGGTGGAAAAAAATAATTTGCATATACGTATTTATCATTATATCTCAGTTAAGACAAGAAATTTTCGAGATACCTTATCAAAAATTTCGTAAGACATATTTTCAATTTCTCAATATAAATCAAATTTTCCTATTGTTATCATAATCCTTCTAACAAGCTTTTAGAAATGAAATCGAAATGGAGAAAAGTTCTATATTTTAGCTTAAAAATTCTTCAATGACATAATATAAAAAGTATGAGACAGAATCATTTCACTTGACCATTTTAAGGCATAATTTAGCTTTAAGGTCCTTTAATAGTTCAGAAATATCAGAACTGACCACTGACACACACAAAATACGATTTAATATATTATGTTTGTAAATATTTCTTTGTCTGACATCATGGCTGTTTTTATGCATCAACCTTTTTAGATCCTCCTGATTCTAGTGGGATTGTGTTTGTAGTTGTTAACTTTCTTAGTCAACAGCGAAGAACTTTTTTTGTAATTTCTTGCCATTTTTTATTAATAAATTTTGGGGATTCCAATTAAGTTTGTACCAGTAATTTTCTGATGGTACTTGACGAAAACGTTTCAATTCATAAATTTTGAAACGGCAAAACTGGTACTGCAGCTCAACATCTCATTGTAGGTGTAACTATAACAGCGTTTAATGAGAACTGACAAGAAATGTCACCAATGCAGTGACGGATTTTCGCACAAGTGTTAGAGGTGCTCGTCTCGAGAAACTAGGAGGCCTCAAAACCTATTCAACGTACATCGTAGTGCTATACCGACGGCAGATTGGCGACATTGGATAGAGAGAGGGTGCCTCAAAGCAGTTTTGCTCTTGTGGCCTCATACTGACAAAATCCGCCATTGCACCAATGGCTTCGATTACATTCGGTTGGAATCGCTGAATAACCCACTCAAGTTGCTGCTATTACAGCTAATGCTAATGTTTTGTCCATCTGCGGTAAAAGCTAATGGCATATTCAGTTCTTAAGAATTTTAAATCAAACGGATTCATAATGTCTCAAGAGAACTTGTAACTATTCTTTACTGACTAATTCAATTTCTGAAAAATTTTGATGAAATTGTTTTTCACTAGCCCAATACCAAATTTCTGTAAGGGGAAAAAAACGCCCGATTTTGCAATGTTATATATCGTTGCATTTTCAGAGAAACAAATCGGCAACCAACAGGGGTTGGATTATCAAATAGGCAACTCCCTAGGGGCCCTGCAACTTTAGGGGACCCCAAGGTCCCGAGATTTTTTTGTGGTATTCGATTGCTTTTCATTCGATTTACAACGGCAAGGTACTCGAACTTCTGCTAACTAAAATCAAATATCGTTTAAATTTCATAACATAATGTTTATATAACAAAAGCTTTATAATGTTTTTACTATTTTATTCAAAATTACTTTTAAATTTAATTAATTAAATGTTTCACTATCTCATTTTGTCATAACATTTGCAACTGTTTATATAGAGATTAAATAATAGTCAATTAAAAATTTATGATTTGGGGAGTTTGGGAGGGAAAAGGGGTCCCGAAACTTGCATTACCTAAGGGTCCCTACTGGGCTTAATCAGGCCCTGGTAACAAAGTAAGTTCTATCCACATTTTATTCACCTCGTTTTGATAAATTTCAAACTTTCAGAATCATCTAGGAGAGGAATTCGTAAGCTGTGGATCCTGACCCTAAATAGGGCCTCATAGAAAAATACTGGGGTAACAAATTTTCGCAGCACCTTCTCCTTTCTAATTCTTCCATATTTGTGAATTATTCAAGAAAATCACCATGACTTAAAACACTTCATTGAAATTTGTTAAATCACTATTTAAAACTGAATTCCGTTGTCGGGAAGCTTTAAAGACAAACTGGGTCTGACTGATCTACTGATTGCTTTAAGGAAAATTCAAGTTCAGTAGAACTTTTCTAATTTGGACTCTTTTATTCGAATTGTCTGTAATTAGAATTTTTCTTCCCTGGTTTCTTTAAACTTCTGTTAACATAGTGTTAAAATATCGTCTATAATTAGATATCAAAACTAAAAATTTAAAAATATTGTCTTTATTCCTGATTTTTTTTCGCTAATTAAATACGTCCTTACCTTTTGTTTCTAGTAATGGTAAGTTAATATTTTTTAAGGCCCTTAATTCCCTCGAAGGCTTAACTTCTGCATTCGATCAAAAAAACAATATTAAATTTCTCACTTTTTCGAAAAAAGTTAGAGTTTGTTCGATGTGAATTGTACCCTTTATTTTGAAGTGTCATAGCACAATTGTTGTTTTCAAAATGCTGCGTAGTGTTTGTTTATTACAATAATTTAGTTGTTGAAATTATTATTATTAAAATTATAAAAATTATCACTTTATTTATTATTATATTATTTATTATCACTTTATTTATTAAAACTACTTACAGTTTATTTATTAATTATGTATTATGCATTTTAAAATTGTTAAATATTAAAAGTAAATATTTACTACCATTTTTAGTTGAAATATTATCGTTTCCTCTCGCTGTACTCATTTTTGACCCAATTTTTCTTAATTCGAATTTTCACTGTGGTCCAATCAGTTTCAAACTAGCCAAGTTCCAATGTGCAAAACTGCTTCTTTTTGAAGCACATGATATATTTTTTCAATAAATAAAAAGTACCATTTGGCACACCACCCTTGAAAATGACTATAAAAATTTACAACACTAATTTAAATAAATCTCCTTACTTGATAATGGTTTTTGCGGAAAAAATCTCAAAATAAAATAAAAAGATATTTCCTAACACCATGTTTACTTCCACACTCAGAGCTTGTATCCATGGCAGTTGTTTACAAAATATGCACTATCTTACGTTGCTAGTTATCTTTGACAACATTCTTTTCTCCTTCACGGGCAGAAAATTGATCGTTTATTTTTGCTTCAATTCTTTTCCTATTTCGATATGATAGGTCATGAGTTTTGAAAGGAGTGTCTTTTAGCAAATCGGGAAGATATACATATCACATGATCCAAAGATAGAACGGGTCCAACACGCGACTTCGCATCCTGAAGATAACGAAAGTAGTGTTTAGTCTGAGTTACAAAAACTCAGACCAGTTTTTTCCTTACCAAAATAGATTTTGGATTCAAAGAAAAGAAATTATTCGCAGACTGTGCGATATTTTTATTTTTAGTCCGTCTCCTGATCCTTTTGACGGAATGTCTTATCTCAGACAAGATTATTTTTTTCTTCAAGTTTTTCTAATACGTCTGCTGATTTTTTTTTTTTTTTTTACTCGGACAAATGTTTGTTGTATGAAGATTAATGATAAGGTTGAAGTCTTAGAACTGACTATCTACGCGCTAATTATGTGAACTTGTTGATTTTTGGAAGACTTGCGATGATGTTTTCCTATCTTGAGATGATTGTACTTGCATTTCTTCCCGGGAGCTTTTTAACACAGAATGCTTTCATTTGATGGGTGAAATTCTTAGATGGTTAGTCATCTTTTTAAGGAATGTAAATAACAAATCATGGTGTATTCCGTAACAGTTGATGGCTCAATGAAATGTTTTTAGTTAAAGGGGAAGGTAAGGGCTCAAATGTATTCTATTTTACAAAATCTGTGAAAAATCTTAAAACCGCGCGCGCGATTTTGCGATTATGCTTTCCTATCTTGAGATGTTTACGCTTGCATTGCTTCCTGGGAGCTTTTTTAACACAGAATGCTTTAATTTGATAGATGTGATTACTAGACTGTTAGTCATCATTTTGAGAAAGGAAAAGAACAAGTCAAGTAATGGCTGCTTGTCGTCAAAGAAACAAGCAGTGCTGGAAAAAAAAACTCTCAAGATAATACAAGTAAAATAGAATTTTTAAAAAACAATTCTGTATTTCTAAACAAATACCACGAAATTTTTAATTGCAATTATCTGAATTGTATTTTAGAAAATTATCGACGTACCTTTTATCGATGGGTGACTTCTAATAAAAGAAAACGAATGTGTATTAACGAAGATAAATTTCCATCAGAGAAATTGTAAGCAAAATCGTAACCAAATAATAGCAAACGAGAACGAGCAAAGAAAAGATCAAAAGAGCGAGGAAACCCAAAGGAAAGCTCGGAAAAAGCTTTGCTCGAAAAAAGAGCAGCATCACACAGTTGGACGTGTGCCAAACCTGAACTGCAGCGAGAGCAGCCCGAGCCACCGCCAACTCAACGGGAGGAAACTTTGGTTTTCGCCTACGGATGCATCGCGTACCTGTTGCGCAGTGAACGAATTTTGATTTTTCGAAGGCTGTTTTCTGAGCAGCCCGAACTTGTGTATCTTCTGCTCATTGACTCATTTTTTGTTTTCTTTCTTCGTTTTCGTTATTATTATTATTCCCATTTTCGTTGTTGATCGAACTCTTCAATGTGGAAAAATAACCAGATAAGGAATTTAAGAAAAAAACCGAAAAAACATGCTTTTAAAATAATTTCAGGAGCTTCTTCAGCTCTGCAGCCCTATTGAACGAGCCGCCATTGAAATCAAGGTATATCTTTTAACAGTTGGTGACTCAAGGAAATGTTTTTGTTAAAGAATGAATTCAAATGCATTCAATTTTACAAAAATAATTGTAAAAATTCTGCTAGAAAAGATTTCAATATAAATATAAACGTCTAAGTCGATTTAAAAACTAATATACTTCATGTAATTAAAATAATTATTATTACTAAAATAAGCATAATTTTGAAATTCATTCCTCAGTACATCTATAATACAGTGGAACTTAACTAATTTGAATGTGACGGGTCCACACTAAAAATTCGATTTCTCCAAAAATTCAATTTAAATCGACCTCAAGAGATGTATGGGTAATTTTTACCTAAACCAACTAACTATATACAAGACACGGAAGTTTTTCAGTTTATCAAAATTGATTCTTTCAAAAAAATTACAATTGTAGATGTGGTTTGGATAAAGGAACAGTAAGCCACTATATTTTCGGTTGTAATGTTTACAAAGATATCAGTAACAAATATTTTCCAACTAACTTTGGGACATTGGGCTTATTGCAGTTAACTGCGAATGGCTTGGCAAGAAATGGATTTATTGAAATTGTTAAAAATTTGTTAGAGTTTTCATTTGCGTGTTAATTTATTTGTAATCGTCCTGTTTTTTATTGTGTAAATGTTAAATATTATATTGAATCTTAAAACTGATTTTATTTATGGGAAAATACCCTATTTCTTGGTGTATTATTGGAATGTTGTATTGGAAATGATGTGTAAGGAGATTATTTTAATTTTTATATGTTAAATGCCATGGAAAATGTTAATAGTAAATAATAATTGGAAAATTGATTTGTAAACTGAATTCTATTTGACTTAAGATCTATTGTTTGTTCTATTGTAATTGTGATGTGATGAAATTATTTTATTTGTATTCTATATGCTATAAAATATCATGATATATTAGGAATTTTAAAAATTATGAATGTAACACACATAAAAAGAAAAATATGTGATATTGTTGGAATGCGTTCTCCACGTGGTGTAGTCCACGGGTTTTTCAGTTAGTGGACAAAATTGTTTAGTTGGGGAAAACGTGCCTAGGGAGTCCAGAGGGTACTACAGAGACTCCGTGCTACTTGTTTCCTCCCGGTGTCTCGTGCTGGGGGGGGGGGCGCCCTTCGTGGTGATTGTCATCAACTTTCAACAGTGTGCTTTTTGCAGGACGGTGAAATCTTCATGTATATTGTCCAAAAATTCGGATTAAGAAAAACTGTATTTAAAAATATGTACGGGGGGAAGGGGAGAGAAATGACGATTTTGAAACAGAACTGGCAGTAAAGATCTATTTTTAAGATTTAACAGTTTCAATAAATAATACATAATTAATAAGCAAACAGAAAATAATTTTAATAAGTAAAGGGATAATAACGATTTCAATCATTTAATTCGATCGAATA
Organism: Araneus ventricosus; assembly: GCA_013235015.1. Lineage (NCBI taxonomy): Eukaryota > Metazoa > Arthropoda > Arachnida > Araneae > Araneidae > Araneus > Araneus ventricosus. The sequence continues at coordinate 35,096 of BGPR01002896.1, forward strand.
CACTATACACTAGTAACGTCCTTGAGTGAATTACGGGCCTTAAAAAATTATTTACTTACAATCAATAAGGACACAAGGAACGGGCGTATTCAACTAAGAAAAACAATTCATACCTAAAATCAATTTCTTACAATTTTTAGTTTGACTTCGAATTAACCAAAATAAATTCCAATTATGATTGTAATTTCATGAATATATTAACAGGAAAGTCAAAGGACCGGACGAAAATTAGAATTATTGACGAATTCGAATTAAAAACATTCGGTTTAGGGAAGCTCCACTGCTTTCAGAATCGCTGAAAACGTTTCAAGAATAGGAAAATAAATGGAATATGATAAAATTTTCCTCATACAATGTTATAAAACAAACATATTAAAACGTAACACCAACAGCTTGCTGCCTCCAAGACTTTTTTAAAGATATATATATAAATATATATATTCTTTTTCATTTTCCACCTCTCCTTTTAGTTTGAGACGTCGACACAAGACGACACCATTTTCACACAATAATTTCTTTTTTACCATTAAAAAATCAACTAACAATACAAACTAAATACAAACAAAAAATGACCCCCAGAGGTTTTCTGGAGACTGTTACCTGTCGTTTGTAAATATTTGCTTTCCCTTGTCTAAATTTGAACAACGCTGTAGTTCTTGGAAGATATGATTGCTGTGTATGCTTAACATTACCAGTCATTCAAAGGGCATACTTCTTGGCAATTTACCATGAAACCCAAAGTACAATTGGTGTTTAGTTTTTGCAATTTGAATCAATATATCAAAAAGATAACTCGAAATATTGTTAAATCCCACATTCCCAAAAGACTACTCATCACAAATCGTACAGCATGCGCATTGGTGTAGTCGCAAAATACGCAATGTCGGAACACTCCAACCTAGGTGAAAACATAAGGATAACTTTACAATTAAGGATAAGTTGTAAAGTTAATTAAGGCAAACAACAAGTTTTAAGGATAATTTTACAATTTTTATTGTTTATTTCTCGGTTGTTTTTTTTTAAGCAGTGCCGGAACGGCATTCTGGTGCGTTCCGTCTCCACTACACCCCGGATGAGCATGCGATCTGATTTTTACTGAAATAGTCATTTTAAAGTTACAACTTCTTTATACAGTCGCGGAGCCCTGTAAATTAAAAGCGAAACCTTGAACTCCCTTTGATTTCAAGTTTTTCCACTTATTAGTAAATTCTTTGAGCAGAACTCGCGTAATTTTTCACTTTGAAAACAACTGGAGGTAGAGGTTTTTTTTCAAACTTTTCATACGCAAAGAGCAAAGCGAAGCGGGAGAAAAGCAATCCTTTCTCCGCTTGAAATTGCATTCATTTGAGCTGCATTTTTTTCATCTCTCATTTGGCACGACTTCCTCATTTGGCTCTTTTTCGCTTTTTCTCAGTAGTTCAGTCGTTAAGACGTTTTTTTTAATCCAATTCTGGAGGAGTTGTAGTTTTTTTGCTTCTTTATGTTTTTTCGGGTATTGATTACGATTCTGACGTTTGCCACCAATATTTTTTTGTTATAGCCAAAAAGCGTATTTTTTTCGCCAGTTTTTTGCTTGTGGGTTGTTGTAACCTTGAAAGTCATTTTCTGTATGAGCAAGAGTGTACTGTTGAAAATCGGTTCAAAATACGATAACCTACTTATTTTAGTTGTACAATATAATAATATGAGTCTACTTTTTAATGAGATTTCATAATCATTTTAATATATAATTATGCATATAATTTCAGACAATATGAATAGAATTTAGAATATTTTAAAATTTCAAAAATTTCAATTTTCTTTTAAATAATTGAACAGGACATCATGATAGTTGCAGCACTTTTATTGCAATTTCCTTTCTTGAATAACCATTTACAGATATTTCTTTTTCCTGGAATTGTTTTCACAGAACCTATAACAAAATGTAATTCTCATTATTGGATAGATTGCAATATTTCAGAACATTTTATTAAAATGGATAGAAGTCAAGATTACTATTTTCATTGCAATAGTCCTTGGTTTTAATTTCTTTTTAGAGAAATGAAGAAATGCTCAAATTTTAATTTTGTTTCGAAAATATTTCTGTTAGTTTCGATTGTTGCGACGTTTAATTTTGGATTCTAATTAAATCACTGTGTTTTGGCTTTATGTCCTTAAATTTTTTTGTCCTGTGATTTTAAGCGATACTTTATGGGAAACTTACGATAATGAGCTGTGGCCTGCTGGCAAGGTCCCGCCCTTGGAGCTGGAGGGTTGCAGGCTCGAAACCCAAGCCAGCCGAAGATCCGTCGTGTACGCCAAATCTGATCGTGGATCAAACGCCCTCCCGCGGGGGTGGCACGAAGTTTAGAGAGGGATGTGCCAGTTCAAATGTCGTCGTCTGAATCCGTGGTTCAAAATTACGACATGCGTCTCAAATCGTTCTCATGGTACTTCAAAACGGGACGTTAATATAATTAAATTCAACTAAACCAGTACTTGCACCGTTATAACGATTTTTTTAAACACTGAAATAAACAGGAATGAATCGGGACCAAGGTAAAACGACGTACTAAGGAGGTTTCACTGTATTATCTAAAGAATGAGAGATCTTATTTAGAGCCCCTTATGAGCTCATAATAATGGACCAGAAAAACCTTCAATATTGCTAGAAATATAGCATAAATGTTTACTGTTCACTTTTCAAATTTTATAATCAATTATGCGTCGTGGTTTTTTAAAATTTATTATATTGTAATAAAACTAGGTCAATAAATATGAAATATTTTTTTTACTTTTGATTACAGTTAAATAAAGGAAAATGAAAAATTACAATGGGCACTTAATACAAAGTTGTTTCCCTGCTTTGCATTGGACTTTGCTATTAGCATGTAAAGGAAAACAACCGGTACAAAAAAAAATATATGATTATAGATTTTAAAGTAACCAAATAACAAATTAAAGTTCAGTAGTAAGGATTTACGCAATTTCGAGACACAAAAATAATATTATCAGTTACTGGTTGCTTTCCAATTAATCAAAAATATAGCTCAATAGTGAAGTAATTTTACTAGCAAGATTCGGACTTTATATTTAAGAGTAACTATTTTTAACTGAGTTTACAGTTTGTGACAACTCAAGGGGACACACAGAGAAAGTTCCGAGCGCCCCTATCGCCAATGAATGACATAATACGTATTTCTACGCATCTTAAAGTTATGGAAAGAGCATGTGAAAATAAACAGATTTCTTTTTAGTTGTAGAATCTTATTATGCAGAATACTAATTATTAGGAAAAAACTTAAGCTATCCTTAAACTAAATTCTATTCTAATATGCCAACTACTTTTAAATACATTAAAATCATATTCGGAACTGTCACTGATTACAAATATAATTATTTCTATATGCAATATAATAAAATTTACTTTAATAAAATTATTTCAGTAAATAATATAAATTATATATAATTTATTTGTCAGAGAATAAAGTTAAAAGCTGAATATTAAGTATTATAAAGCAGTTTTCTATCAGTAGAATGCCACTCTCAAAATTGCGTTATTTTTTTTTTTTTTTGTACATTAAAAGGCGTAGAATGTCAATATAATAAAATAAATCGAGATACCTTTAAAAATTTAAGATTAATATTGATCTTCACCGAAAACTACTATTTCCTTTTATTCTGCAACAATGATTCTTTTCTGATTAATAATGCATTTTTCAAAGAATTAAAAACTAAATTCTTTTCAGTGCATTATACTGTGCTAAGAGGTGAATATTTTTCCTCCGTGAATGATTTGGCAATGAAACTTCACCAAAGAGATAAGTTGAAAGCAAATATTTTTTTTTAGGATTTCGAATTCTTTAAATAGCTGCGGTTACTAGTTTTAACCACACCTTTCGTTCGCAGTGTCTGCTTTTGCATGGTTCTACTTGTTATGCAGAGTTCAAGTAACGGAAAGTCCGAGAGGTAGAGTTAACTTTTCGAAACGCTGCGGTTACCTGGGTTAACCATAAACTTCTTATTTAAAATGAAGCAGAATGTACATGTACAAAAATAACACTATCTTCACCACAAGTAGTAAAGCGGCTAGAATTCAAAGATTATTTAATAAAACTGTGTTATTCCGATGGAATGAACGGCCTTGACCATCAACCGGCCTTTTCTTTTCACCCTTTACGATCTTACAGCAATAAAATCTGCCCTCTAGTCTAGGTTAGTTTAGTTTAAATTAACGTCCCGTTTTCAAGAAACACGAGGGCTATTTTGGGACGAACCTTGTAATTTTGAACTGCGGTCAAATTACAAGGACGACACTTGAGCAGGCAGCCGAGTCACACCAACGGTAGGATATTTGACCCACGGCGTCAAATTTAACGTGCACCAAGCCCACATACACGGCAGCTCTTCAGTGAAATCGGGTTTCGAACCTGGAGCCCTCAAGCCGACAGCCTACCACTAGGCCACTGCCCTCTAACCAATGGCAACTCAAGTTGATAGTATGGAGAAAACTATGTGATGCATCATTACGGTCAGTTAATTAGTCTAGAATATGATCCTAATGAACTTAAAAATTATTGTAATATTTTAACAAAAATCATTTTTAAGCATCGGTTATATCGTCCTGCTATATCAAAATGCCGTATGTCAAAACCTAGACTCAGAAAAACATACGAAATTGTGATGTAACAGCCGGAACCATCAGCGACATATGGCATTTTGTAACAACATACCACAATCACATACAGCAATTTAAGACCAATGTAGCTAACCTATACAAGCTTTTTTCATCAATATGACAAAACATTTCACATGCGATATTTTGATACAACAGTGGCAATGTATATTTCATGTAATAAAACTTTATAAGCAAAACAAAAGTTGCATGAAGTTTTTTCTACAGCACTAAAACCCGTGGAAACACGTATTATTAACCGTCATTCACCGGAGATATGACCGCTCATAGCTTTCTACGCAATATCAACGTTTGTTGTCTTTGACTATAGCTAATGACAGTAACTTTGAGTGTAGACGTCTATGACTCAGGACTTACTGCCATATGTCCTGGTCCGGATGAGCTGGTGATATTTTATATTTAGGTTATTTATTTATTTAATCCTCACTCTCTCCGCTTACCCAAAAGGATGTAAGACGCACCGCATTATAAAAGAATTTAGAAGTGAAATTCAGAACAAAACAAGGAAAGCAGTTACAGAACAACTAGGAAACGAGAACCAACCAAACAGCCATGCTATTGGAACCAGTATCCGAAGTCCCCCCCCCCCCCCAAAGCTTATTGTCATCGTTATACCAAAATGTCGTACATAATTTTGCCAAAATATTTAACTGATGCAAAACAGTACTGGTTAGCTATATTTGCTCTCAATTATTTGCACGTGATATGTGAATGTTGTATGTTGTCATAAAATGTCATATGTCATCAGTAGTTTCAGCTTTTACATCAAAATTTCGTATATTTTGCCGTTTGATTTTATACATGCAATTATTGGACAAGAATATAGATTTGACATCTCCTTGGCAATATGAGAGCATGCTTTACAAATGTTGCATCTTCTCAATTCAGCAGTTTAATTCAATATTGTAACATTATAAACAAGAGATAAATTGTATTATGCTGAATTTAAATACTTCAGAAGCTTTTCATGTTTAAATTTTAAAATGGTTAATTTACTTCTCCAAAGGGCATCATACTTTTGAACATCTTTTCATTTTGTTTTGCTCCGGTGCTGTGCTACATTTTTCGAAACATCCTGTTATGTTTTAATTTCTCGTATAGGAAGTATAAAAAGAAACGTCGATGGTAGGGGCGGCTCGTGCATAGGGACTGCGGTACTGCAGCACCCCAACTTTTTCCATTGTGTAAATTTATTTTATTTCGCATTTAATATTTAAATCTATCAACAATCTAACGCAATTTTACATTAAACTATTTCGATCTTCAAGTAAGCCGCTAAGAAAAACTGAGGCAGTAAATGAAGTTCCCTATCTTAATTTTTCACTACTCGAAAATGATGCGCATAGGAGAAAGTAACTTAAAGTAAAGGTGAACTGATGATCATTCCAATACCGAATTCCGCCTGCGCGCATGCGTAGTTACAGAGCGCAGACTTTCCCTTCCTTTCCCTACTACGTTTTTAAACTGAAGAGGAAATGTCGAGTTCGGCAGCACCAGTTGAGCTCGAAACAGAGTTTCAAACATTTTACCACAGCGGAAATTTTTTTCGCGAGCTAAAGCTTTGAAAATAAATAAGAAAATGAAGAAAAATTGATGAATGAACAAAAATTTAGTTGAAAAAGGTTTTTATAGTAATTGAATTTGAATGAAACTTTTTGTAATCCAAAGGATTTTTTTTGATAATTTTTAATTATAAATGGTGATGAAATACGTATGAGAAATTTTCCGCGATACAAGTGTTTTCAAAATGTCAGTTTAACAAATTTCGAGTAAAACAAATTTTGAGTTAAAAATTTTTTATTAAAATTAATTTGTTAAAATACTTATCTATTAGAAGAGAAAAAATTTTATAAGTTTACTCATTAAATATAAAACTACTCAAAGTTAATGAAAAAAAGACACAAAATGTAAGTGGTACAAATATGCATCATGAGCAGTGAAGGATTAAAAGTTACAGCACCCTCAAGATTACATAACGCGAGCCGCCACTGATCGATGGTATAACCGTCTAAAAATTTGACCTCGAGATTTCGATGAATCTTTAAGTTTTAAATCTCCCCGAGTCCGTAAAGCCAATTTCTGGAATCATGTCTGTCTGTCTGTGAACACGATAATTCAAAAACTAAACAGGCTGGACGAATGAAATGTGGTCCGTGATCTTTGCACCCAAAATGTAGATTTGTATCAAATTTCGGAAGAAATCTGCCAAAGAGAAGTGTGTTTGTCCGTGGGCATGTGAACACGGTAACTCAAAAACCCAGCGAGATAGACAGGTAAAATTTTGCATATGGTTTTAGCACCAGAATCATAGATCTTTATCAAATTTTATACCAAATCTATGAACTGGTGACTGTCTGTCGGTCTGTTTATTCGTGGACTTGGTCACTCAAAAACGCAATAAGCTAGATAAATGAAATTTGGTATGCAGTTTTGACACCAAAATATTAGATCTGCATCAAATGTTGGCCACAATCAGTCAAAGGTCAGAGGTCCAAAATGCATACTCGATTTTCTACTCTATGCTACAAAGCTAAACACAAAACCAGCTATGATGTGTAAGAGAAACTTGAGAGGAGAGAGTTTTTCACTGCTATGCTTGTTTTTCGCCACCGGTCTGTTACTTCAGATAATATTCTTAGTCTTTCAAGATCCATTTAAAAACAAACATTTTCGAGTTGAATTTTTCATTATGTTCTCTTCACCAGAAAAGATCAGGTTTGGGAAAGATCAGGATAAAGCGGATACTATACAATAGATAGGCGGGGAAAATCTAGTTATGTTTTGTGGTTTTCATAGTGGAGGCGCTGAATGGGATTTTCAGTAACCGCTGTCATCCTTGGAACAGCTCCATTTTTCAGATTGGTTTCTTGAACGCATGTTAAGATACGAGCACAGCCAGTTCATAAATCCCTTGAAATTATGCAACCGTATATTGCCATCATATGCCTACGCATAGAATTTCAAGGTTTTTCAAATTCAAATTGAGGATGAATCATGGTTAGAGGGATCTAGTTGATTGTCGCAGACATCTAAAGAGAAAACTTGAATGAGGAGAATATAAAAGCTTTCAAACCAATAAATCGAGTCAAAGTCGTTTAGTAATCTCTGAAAAATACGTGTAACAAGAAGGTGTTATTAAAAGCACTCGTAATGCAGTTGAAAAAAATTATAATAAGTAAATGCGTATCACTGATGGGACATAGACGGAAAACTTGACATGAAACGTTCGATTTTTGAGATCAAAATTCCTGCTTCCAGTTGTAACTTTACCACATTTGATGAAATGTGAAACTTAAGAAATGTCATATTTATGAGCATGATATTGCTTGATTAATTTAAAAAAATGTGAGCTAATAATTCGAATTAGAAGTAAGTAAACTACAAATAACTTATGGTATTTTTTTGTAGAAATCCCGACTTTCAGTTTGCTTATTACTTGATTCTTTCAAATGTGTACATTTAATAAAATCCCATACAGCATTCAAGAGTCGGAGTCATATTGCCAAGTATAAACAGATACTTACACCATTCCCTTTTCTTTAATTCAGCTCGATCGTTTCTTAAGAAAAAATTGGCCTAGTTGCTCAAAACCAGCCATTCTCCAAATAGCAGGTTTTGTGATATTACCTCGCATGATATCTCAGAACAGAAATTTTATTTATTTTGGACAGAGTTGTGATCTACCGGTCTATATGCAACCATTCGTATCATGGAATTTACAAAACTTTAAGCTTTGTGGTCCCTTTTTAACTCAAAGGATATTAACTCTTTGACGATATCCTGGCTCATATTAGTTTGGTCCTATACTGATATAAAATTTATTCCGGAATTTCATTGTTGACTTTTAATAAGCGTGTTAATCACTGTTAATCTTTTTACATGGCGGTTCGAAACTCCACCGATGAACTTTTAGGGGTGATCGTACACATCAATGCAAACAGCTTTTGAAAGAGAATATGGTATCGCAAACGCAAAAGTAGACCGCTAAAGGGCCATTGCCAGTGAATTAAGTAAAAGAAAAGGATATACTATATAAAGTATACAACTCAGGTTTAATGCAATAAAATTCACTATAGCACAACAACCCATTTGCAGGAATAACAATATGCCGAGCGTGTATCGCTTCGAACAGCAAGCCCTTTGAACACTTACTTTAAGTTACTCCAAAGATTTGTTGTTGATACGGCGACCTATCCTCCATTGTATCTGTCATGCTGCGTACGACGATTGTTGTTATTCATGCAACTGTGAAGTTCTGTTGTTGTGAATTTGCATTCGAATAAACCTGAGTTGTACACTTTATCTGTTATATCCTTTTCTTATACTTAATTCGCTGGCAAAGATTCCCTGTAGCGGTCAGTCTTGGGGTTTGGGACCCCATTTCTGTTGCTAAAATTGTTTGCCTTGATGCTTGCGATCACCCATAGAAGTTTGACGGTGGAGTTTGTGACCTCCCTGTATGACTAATTACAGAATAACCAAGCCTGATATTTTGAGGATAAAACAGGTCTCATTTAGTTTTAAATGTACAGAGATACTGTGTGAGTATTTTTGAAAAACGCTCTAGCCATTATAGTTGGAAGTAGAGGCCTAAGTCAAAGGAAACAATTTAAGTGAGGAGGGAAAGGAAAAGAGAGATAGATAGAAGTGATTAGAAAAGTGCCTGTGATGAGGCATGAGCTGCTTATCTGGCAGCCCTTGCAGGAACATGGTAGGGTCGAGTGTTTTATTTTTGATATATTTATATGTCATTTTATCATGTTCACTCAGTGATTTTGAGAATACATTTGCCTTATACCAACGCTGCAGCAGAAACAAAACTATTTTCAATGCGCAGCTTGTGAGTAAAAGGTAAGTAACTAACGTCATTTAACTAGAAGTTTTAACTTTCATTGAATTTTGATAAGATCCTATTATTCTGTATTACTTTATTTAGGTGTATATTTCGATTGCTTGGGCAAGAGTAAAAATCTTGTGACATTTATCTGAATTCTTATAGATAATTAATTCATTGTGTTATTAATCTGTAAACAAAATTTTTGGAATTATCTTCCAAAGGCGGAGTAACTCTCAGCATCAACCACTAAGATGAATAACCTAAACAATTTGACCAACAACATTCTAACTTTTGTATACATTGTCATATCAAAGTTCAGTTTAGATAGAGAGGTTTGTTTATAATGTAATATCATTCATCGTTTAAAAAACATCTGATATTGTCCACCTTATCTCTTACATAACAGATTACGCAATACTATTTCCTTTTATCTGTGAACTTCGCTGAATGTGCTAATTTCTTTAAACAATCGCCAAAAGATGAAATTTTTTTCGGAAATAAAGTACGAAATTAGATATGAATAAACAAACGGCACTGTTCTCCCCTGGACTTTCTCATATACTTTCACAAAGTAGAGCATTTTATGTTTAGCTTTGTCGTGCCGTAAAGAGAATCGTGCATGCAATTCCAACCTCTTCCCGTTGACCGATTGGGTCCAAAATTTGATACGTACATATACTACAGCCGGTCATGCACCACGCTCCACGCCACGCAAATATCGTGGTGGCACTCCACGCCATTTCATTTTTTTAGCCCATCCATTTAGGTAAATCATTCACCATCGCCCCACACCACTCAAATTCATCAACTACCAATCTATCCGATCCCTTACCCCAGCTTTCTCCGATTTGCTGAGAGAAACGCGCATTCTCCCAGGTCTCCCTCCCCCCCCCCACACACACACGTACCTACTTCCGCCGCATTTATGGCCCGACAATTCAAATGGAGAGATGGATATTGGGAAAAGTAGGATATCCAACCTTTCGCTCCACACCACGCCAATTCTGGCCCGGCAATTCAAATGGAGAGATGGATATTGGGAAAAGTAGGGTATCCAACCTGTCGCTCCACACCTCGCCAATTCTGACCTGTATTTCACATTGAGGGTAGATTTTGGAGTGGAGCGGTCGAATTTGTGTGACGTGAAGTGGTTGTGAATGACCAATCCACTCGACGCCATTCCATTTTTTAGCCCATCCATTTAGACAGATCATTCCCCACCGCTCCACACCACAGAAATTCATCCACTGCCAGCCACTGCGATCCCCGACCCCCTCCTTCTCCGATTTTCTCTGTGAACCACGCACCCCAAGTCTCTCCCCACCCCACAAATGTATCTGATCCACCGCTTTCAAAGCCCAGCAGTCTAAATGGAGCGATGAATATTGAGACAGGTTGGATATCCAACCTTCCGCTGCACACCACGCCAATTCTGAGAGGTTATTCACACTGACGATCGGTTTTGGCGTGGAGCGGTCGTGAATGTACAGCATTAGTGTCAAGGCCATATACATGGTCTCCTCGACTTACGCCCGGGTTCCGTTCCGACTGACAAGTTGCAAGTCGGATTTATATTTTTTAATGCTATTTTCATTCACACGGGTTATAAATATTGCACTGAAAACACAGAAATTCAATCTATGTAAGTGTAATTATTGTACGTAAAGTGAAAAATGCATAATATGTACTCTATTGTATATACTCTAAATAAAAATACCTATAATCTGAAATAACGTTTTATTTTGAAGGAACGTTTTATTGAGAATCACGTTGTTTTTTTCAGAATTTTTTTGTGGTCGTAAGCGTGGATGGTCGTAAGTCGATGCGGCGACGCATTAAATTTTATTTATTTAGCTTGGTGCATTTTCGAGTTATCGCGTTTACATACTGAAGATGAAACAGACCGGCAGAGAATTTGATACAGATCTTTATTTCTGGCGATAAAACCATACGCCAAATTAAAACCATCTATCTTGTTGCCTTTTTGAGTTATCGTGTTCATATGAACACAGACGGACAGATTAACTTCTGTTCGATGGATTTCGTCCAAAATTTGATATGGATCTACAATTTTGGTAAAAGACCACATGCCATATCCTATTCGTCTGACACATTTCATTTTTGAGTTATCGTGTTCACAAACAGACCGACATAAATCCAACCAGCGGGAGTGTTCTCCCCTAAACTTTCTCGTATACTTCCCCCAAAAGGTGCCGTTTCTCCTTCTCCCGCATGGCTAAAACAATTCGAACCTACTGTTATCCAGAATCCAATGATTATCAGAAGGTTTTTCATTATAGTGATTGAAAAATATCTAGGTAAAGAATTCAAAGAGATGCGTACCGATTAAAACGCATCTATCGCACACTGCTAGGTTTCACTCTTGCCGTCTCAAGGACAAACTGACGTAATTCGCTCCTTTCGGGAGTACAGACGATTGCTCCGTACGCATGCGCGTGGAGATACCGGATTGGTTTCAATGGTAAATTATACAGGCCGACAGACAGTCAACCCTTTGACGGATTTGGCCCAAAATGTTATACGGACCTACATTCATGACGATAAAACTGTGTACCAAATTTTATCCATCTAGCTATTCAAGTTTTTGAGTTATAGTGTTCACATGACTTCGGACATACAGACAGACAGATTTCCCGTTGACGGATTTTGTCCAAATTTGATAGAAACCTACACATTATGTTTAAAGACCACATACCAAATTTCATCCCCGTAGCTCTAATAGTTTTCGAGTTATCGTGTTCACAGACACACAATTCCAAAATTGTGTTTTTCGGAATCAGGGAGGTCTAAAACGTGGATATTCGTCACCTATTTTCTTCTATTCGGTCTATTTTTTGACGATTACAATACTTTCTCTTTGTATACTTCGTATACGAGAAAGTAAAAATGGGTGTTTCGGACTCGGGGGAAATTTAAAATACAGAGTTTCGTCAAAATCCCGGCATCGAATTTTTTGACTATTCAGGTATATCGTCGCTTAACAAGCAACACCATCTATCTCAATTTCTTGAAATTTCAAAGAGGAAAAAAATACTCAATTTTTCGCAAGCAATAACGAATAATTCTAAATTTTTTTAACATCTGATATAAACATGAGTCCGCACTTTCCTACCAGATGAGAAAAAATTCAGAAATATTCGTTATTGCCGGTGAAAAAATTCATTTTTTTCTTCCTCTTTGAAATTTCAAAAAATTGAGATAGGTGGTGTTGCTTGTTAAGCGACGATTTTCTCTTCGCATACTTTGTTTAAGAGAAAGTAAAAAATGATGTATTTCAATTCATAACCAAAATTTGCACAATAGACACTTAGCTTCGTAAGCAAACGATTGGGCACAACTATACAGGGTGTCCATAAAGTTCGTGTGGAATTTGAAATACAGTTACTGTTGACACTGTTGCTCTTCCTCTTCCAATACGTAAAGAAAAAACTGTCTCATCAGATTTATTATTATTTTTTGTCTAAAATGAATGAATATGATACTTAGACAAAAAAAAACCGCCACAAAATTTCATAAACACAGTAAAAAGATTCTTATTCTAATTATTTTCTGTTTTTAGTCTTTAATTTATAATTCATTATCGTAAATACTATAGATTCATGAAATTATTTTCTCAAATTCATTACCGGGTGGCGCCAATAGTATGAGATAAAAAATTAAATTAAATTAATAGATTAAAGGATAATTAAATTCTAAAAATATTAAAATAGCGTACTGTCATCGAGAATACGTAAGTGTACAAAATCTCAAAACTCTTGCACATCAAGAAGTGAGTGAAAAATCGATTATAAAATTTCCATCTTTACAAACACGATACAAGTAAAGTTAAATAAAAGTGTGCCAAAGGCAGGGCCGGATTATTAAATAGGCAAAGAAGGCAAATGCCTATGGCGCAGCAACTTTAGGGGGCCGAGGCCTCATTATTGTTTTCGTGGTATTTTCAGAGTAATTTAATTTTGTACTTTCATTTTATTTACAAAGACCATGCAGTCGAATTTACTCAAATTTGCATCAAGTATCGTTTAAATTTTGGAATATTATTCTAACAACATTCCTAATTAATTATCTTCTGCTAGTTCTCATATTGTATTATTGCTTTATTATTTAAAAAAATCTTCGATCCTATAATTAAATAGTATTTAGTTCTGTTGGAAAAAAAGTTTCATAATTTTTTTTTTTACTATTTTTTAAAATTATTTTTAAATTTTATTTTTTTAAGCACGAGATACTGAAACCAATACTTTTGAAAGTGGCTTTCAATTAAATGCTTTGTTATGTTTTCAAAATTTGCTACTTAAAACTGCTAATATACAGAATAAATTAAAATCAACAAAAAATATCCGGTTTTGGAAGTTGGTAAGGCGACAAGGGGGCCCCAAAACTTGTTTTGCCTAAGTGCCCCTACTGGCCTTAATCCGGCCCTGATCCAAGGTAGTGCAGTATAGGATTAGATTAAACTGTTATTTAAAATGAAATTTGACTCAATCACCAGAGAGGCATTGTCAAATATCTGTCTGTGAAGATATATATTTTAAAAAGCAAAAGAAAACATACTTGAATTTTATCTTATTACCACGTGCAAAAAATATTCTGTGTGAAAAAAAAAATCACAATTTATAGCTGTTCATTGCACTCTATGCGTAATTTACAACTCTGGTCCTTGCACGTGGCTCTTACAACTGAATTGCTTTGAACACCTCAACATTTTGTTTGAATACAAAAGATGAAAACATGGATTTCTCTTTCATTCTGTTCCTGTGTTTCTATAGAAATGTCACAATTTATTCGGAATAGAATTTTGAAACAAACACAATAAAACTGGAACACTAAAAGGTCAAATCACCCAATGCTACATAAATTTCTCATTTTGCATTGTCCCACGTAACCTACTTCTTTGCAGTGTTTTCTAGAATTTCATATTCTTGTACTTCCTGTGATTTTTCAATCTGAGTATAAGGAAAAATGAAATAGCGTAAAGAAATAATTGCTTCGAAAGAGTTCTAATATTTATCTGGTTCATATTCGACAGATTTTTCCTCGTATATCACGGGTAGAAATAATAGAACTACTTGGAACCATTTAACTAAAACTAGACTTAATGCTGGGTTTTTGTTTCTTAGACTATAATTATGAGGAACTTGAACTCTCTTTGGAAAAAGAAAACAATCAAGCATTTGTTAAACAGGCATTGTATTTCTGATATTTTCAAGGTTTTAATGTGCATTTATTTTAACCCCTTGACAGTTCAGTTTTCTCAGCTATCTAATTAAATGACGCATTCATTTTTACGGAATGTGTTGCCGCTTGGGTACAGTTAAATGTCCATAGAAAACTTGAGATGTTTATGGATTTTATGTAAATGTTTTATATTTCGTATCGAATTATAATCAGTGATCGATACTGGTGGTTCATATCTAAATCATCTTGGTCTGGAGCATTTTCCGTCCGATGTATCTGAGTGACGGTCGTTGAAATAGCTCAAGTGCTGAGGCCATCACCGGCCACGGCCCGACCCCTCCCGAAAGAGACACGCATTTCCACCACCAGAGGGCAAGCCCCAGCCATTATTGTATCCACCAGAGAAGCTAGACCCCACTTACTTATCCGGCGGCTTCTCATCCACATACTCGTGCCCCCCTCCCCCAGTGGGACCGATACCGGTGATATGTCAAAATCTCGAGGTTGAAATTTTTGACTACTACAGTAATTTATATATTACGTATGAAAAAGTAAAAAGATTATATTTTATTTCCAGATGTCAGGTTACCGAAATTCTGCTGTAGAGCTTTAAAAAAATTAAAATTTTAACTTTAAGAGCAATCATAAATTTCAAGATGAATAGTCGTATTGTTCTTATCTGTCCAATCTGCTTTAGGCCACCCGTGTGAAGTGTTTAATTTTTTGCTTTTCTCCTAATTAAACCTTTTCATCTTTGTATTTGCAATTAGTAGTAATTGCGCGTAAATAGAGGCATTTTCTGATTAAATTTCACTCACTCGAATTTGCTCATTTATTTAAAACCCACACCGACCCAACTTACCCATGAGGGTGTAAGGCCTGAGACAGGACGGTGAGGAAGAGAAACACAATTTCACCAATTAGTAGTTTGAAAAATCACTACTGAGAATTTTTATACCTATTATATCATAGACATATATTTTTCTGTGATAATTCATATTATTGGTAAGGCCAGATCTTGAAAAGTAAAAGATTTAAAATTTACCAAATACAGAGATATCTCGTAAGCTCATTGCTCCTCAGTATCTCGTTTTGACTTTGTCCTAATTCCTTTACGTTTCTATCCGTTTCAATGATAAAAAAAACTTTATAGAGTCGCTGGTATTCGATAGTGCGTCTCTACTCTTTCATTTTTCTGGTTGTATTCTTTTTTTTTCGCACAATAAAGCTAGCGAAAGTAGAGATTCTAATATCAGGCGACTCGAAAACGTCTCAGTCTTGTATAGAGTGGTAAACAACCGACTGGCAGAGATGGTGGGGGGAAATTACGACATGAAACGTAGAGATGTCGGGGTCCTTTTATATATTTTCCAGACCATCTGTGTGAGGAAAAAAGTCCTGTATTTTGTCCTTTGTCATAATGAAAATCCTGTTAATCTCTGTCAGTACTGGTGTCTGAGTCAGTTGATCGGCCTTTTTCGAGCTTAGTTGTTACAATAAAGGGTAAAAATTGCAGACTGACCGATGTTCACACACTGAGAATTTCAATTATATAAAGACTAAAAATTTTTAAATATTTTAAAATTTATTATTATATTCTGACATCATAAATATCATGATACAGTAAAGCACCATTTATACGTCTCTCAAGGGACTGACGAAAAACGACGTATAGATGATAAGACGTATAATTGAAATTTTAATAACCAACTTTCATTATTATAAATTTAATGCTACTAATGTAAATTCATTTAAAAGTAATATTTTTTTAAAAAAAATTTGAGATAGTACTAGTATATTACTACCTAGTTCTAAAAACAATAATGAGATTTTAAAATTAAATATTTATCACAAAAGTGAGAAAAACCATACTTTCATTGCATATCTTTATTTTCAATTATACATTTCGTATTGTATACAATTTATTGGCATGCAACCAGGCGTGTAATTAATAAATCTTAATTAAAATCTTAGAATAATAGGAACAGATAAATAATAACTGTGGCAGAAAATTTGCGAATTTTAGAAAGTGGGAAAACGACATATGACCGAATCTTTGGGTCGCATAAAAGAAATACTTTATCATTACAATGGGTACGAATGGATCGGGACTTTGATGAAACGATGTATAAATGTGAACGACGTATAAATGAGAAACATATAAACAGTGCTTTACTGTATACTAAAATGAGAATTAATTATTAAAAAATAAGTAAATTATTAAAATAATTATTACATGTTATTAAACGGTAGACTCCAAAATATTGCAGGGTAAAAGTCAGTATTTTAACGCATTTTGAGCCAATATGCGATCGTACATCATTCCCGCTAGTGCGTCGTTTTGGAGCTATCCCTTAAACGACTTCTTATCGAGGTTTTGCTGTATTGAGTTATAAAACTAAAAATTATTTTTAAAAACAACATTCTGCGAGGTTTATTTTTTCACGTTTGTAATGGACCGAAAGAAAAAAGACTTTATTTATGTTTCACTTCAGACTCCCCACATTACGAAAAAGAAATATTTCCTTCACAATAAATATTTTCAATTTTTCTCTTTTTGTAATTTAAGATATTGCTTATGGCAGTCTCTTTAATTTAAAGCCTCGATCGATGTTTATGAAAAATGATAATGGGTATTACCTTAGCAGCCCGTCGAAGTATTTACTACACCTAAATTTATCTTTCCCTGCATGAAATCGGCGTTTTCTATAACATCTAATTTACCATGACGAAAAAAAGCGAAATTATTGCCATCAGTTAAAAGCAGGCCTCTGCGTATAATCTGTAATATTTAAAAACAAGAAATGAATGTTGCCCGAAACAGGCTATCGTCATTTTCAGTGATTTTGTTTTTATTATTACTCAGAAGAAAGGCGATTATCTACCATCCTGTGCTTTCTTAGTTTTCGGCACTTGCATTCTTTAAAAGAAATCTTAACTAAATTATCTAGAACAAAGCTTTTCGTCTTTTTCTCTTTCTTTTTTTAATTCGTTAAGCAGTGGAGTAGGAAAGGGAATGAATGATTCGAGGGTTCTTTGCCCTCCCGATCGGAAATCGAGACTTTTTTTTGTCCTAAGACCTTTTACTCCTCCTATGAAAAGAAGATTTAGAAATCAAACCTGATCTGTAGTGAAGAAAAAGTAAATAAACTTCACCTGTATTGATGGAAAAGAAAATAAACTTCAAAATTGATTGGCTTAGTTTTGTTTAGTTATATTTACCTCCTGTTTTGAAGAAACACGAGGGCTATTGTAGGACGGACCTCATAATTTTGAACCACTGTCGGATGACGAGGACGACACCTGAGCTGGCACCCACCTCTCCAAGCTTCCGCACCACCCCAGCTTGCCCTCTGGTTCTTTTTTGCCCTAAACCCAGTAGGGTGGGCGGAGTCGGGGTGGGCTGTGTGCACTAACCAGCAAATACTATGAAGCATCTATATGAATAGAAGTGAAATGCAAAATGAATTTGTATGCTAGAGACATCCAAATCCGATGGTGAATCCTTTTTTGGTGTCGAAGAAAATGTAGAAATGCATTCCAATAGAAAACTCCTCTGGTAAGTTGGTACAGCACCCAACACTGAGACTGTAAAAGTGAGGTTCGACCCTCCAAAGTATTTTCTCCGTTTTCAAGAAAGAGAGGTTTCAACATTTAGTACTTTCTGTACAGTAAACTTTTTTAAAAAGCAGTTTAGAGATAAAAAAAAGCATAAATAATATATTTTACTTGTTTGTTTCTTCAGGATTATTCATCCACATTGGTCATATTAAGGCAACCATATAATTTTTTTTGTTATGTGTTTTTCATCCATATTGGCCATATTAAGCTAACCATATCATTTTTTTTGTTATGTGTTTTTATGTTATTAAGATGTAGCTAATTTTAATATCCTTGTGTGTTTTTTCGGTGTTTCTGTGACTGTGTGCGTTCAACTTTTAAATTATTTATGCATTTATAATTTTTTTATGGTTTAGTGAATAGAACTTTTATATTCTTACCATGTTTTTAAATGTTTTTATGACGACTGTATACAGCCTTTAATTTTCTAATAAGTTTTTTAATATCTTTAAGATTCATTGACTACAGCTTTTGTTCTTTGTGTGTTTGATGCTCATTTTGTTTCGCACTCTGTAACTGGAGTTTTCTTTGTAATGTGCTTTCTTTTAAATAAATAGATAAATTTTTATAGCCAAGTAAGGAAGGAGAATTCCTCAGAATCTATTGCTTAGAAAGATTAAATCTAGTTAATCCTTTTTAATATAAACTATTTATTAATAAATAAAACACGGGACAATCCGGGATACTTTTCTAATTTAGGACAAAGTGTCGAAAATCAAGACTGCCCTAACAAATCCGAGACGTTTGGCCATTTTATACGCATAGCAAAAGTTGGGAATTTAAAATTAATTTCTTTATTTAACTTTAAAAAAATTATCAAGTGAGCATGTTAAATTTGAGCTATTTGCGTATAAAAAATTTGGGAGAGATAATTAAAATTGGAAACACAATCGGAGACACGTTTTTTATTCTGGGACAAACAATCAAAAGTCACATCTGTCTCGGCTAATATCGGACGTCTGTTCATTTTAGTTTAACGGATTAAGACTGCTCGCATCAATCTTCACAAAAAAAAATACTTATATTCTGTAAACAATATACGTATAATATTTACTCTAATAATTTATTCGATCTCGATCTATAATGACTTATGCTCTTGTATTAAAAATATTTTCTCGATCCCCCTGAGCTTTGAAGCAGTAAAGCCAGGAGCACGCGGGTGACTTTTTGTTGCGAAACTATTTTTTTCTCTCCTATGATGTCCCACTATTTTATGTGGATTCGCACACGTGGCGACACAACAGCTTGGCGACTTTTTTTGTACTGAAAAGCACCGGCCGACAATACTGCGACGAAACTTTCTGGCATCATTTTGAATAAACAGGGCCGGCATTTAGCCCAATTGGCCCTCAATTGGGCCGCGCACAAAGCACTATGGATGTGCACTATTTATTTTAGATTTCATTTTACAAAAACCAAATATATTTATTCTATCTAAACACATAATAAAAATACAGAGATAGAGAGAGAGGAAAGATTGCTGAAGCTTCGCAAATGCATGCAGGTAAAATTTATCAATGTTTATCGACATTAAAATCGAGAGAAATGAAGCAATTCCAGTGACTGTAGCATCCGGAGAAAAGAGTTTTTCCAAACTGAAATTGATCAGAACTAACTTGAGGTTAATTCAGCAAGAGCATTTGAACAGTTTGGCACTTATAGCTTTTTAGTCTCAAATTAGCTGGAGTTTAGATTTAGACAAAATTCTAAAAACCTTCGCAAAGGAAGAAGCAAAAAATTAACTTTCTCATAATAAAAAGCAATAATGATATGACTCGTGGATAGTTTACGAACATTAAGTGATTATTAGAAGCCCTAAAAACATAATCTATTTTCGACGTCTCACTTAAATTCTGAATACGCCCCCCAGGCAAAAATAAAAAAGAAAAATTAAAATGATTTCAAGGTCACTAAAACAAGTGGTATATTGACTATGTACTTTTCAGAGCATTTAGTCAATAAATAAAGTCAGTTAATTTTTTTGTTACTTGCAGGTTACATGTATGTCAATTTATATTAAAATGTTATTATATCTGTTTAGTTTATTAACTCGCTTTTGGCGCACATCTTAATTGTTTTCCATTCTACCACAGAGATTAACCCTCTAACTGCGCATCCCGCGATTTCCGCGGGTTGGAAGCATGTCTATTTTCTACTGCATCCCGCGATTTTCACAGGCTAATGTGATTACTTTGCACTTTTATAGCGTCGGATCATATTATACTAATAAAGATTTGCAAATAAATTACAACTCTCTTGGCTCAACGGTATTTGAACATGTATGCAAACGTTGCATCTAAATAGTGATTTTAAAAAATTACACAGTCACAGGGTTAAAGTCTATGACAGATTTTTAAAAATATTTTCTAAAATTGTTTCCAATTACACCTCCTAAGGCCAGCCCTGTGAGTAATGTCCACTTGTTGATTTACAACCAGCAAAATAAAAATTGAATCCGCTAGCTCGATCGGGGAACATTGCTCATTGCTTGCGCTCTTTAAAGTCAAAGCAACAAGAGAGCGACAAAGACAAAATAGTCCCGCAACAAAAAGTCGCCCGTGTGTTCCCGGCCTAATGGCATCCCTCTCTTACTTTTTTGTTGCCGGATGATTGCTGTCGGCTAACTACCATCCTGTATGCCATCAGTAGTATAGTTGGGGAAAACCACAAGGTTGAGAGATAGCTATGAGATTCAAATTTAGAAACAGTGGGCCTAAGGCTCAGGCATGAATTAAGGGTAATTTAGAACAGGAAGTTTGAAAATTTTTCCAAGATCATATCCGGAATATTAGACCGACTGGAAGACTTATTCGACAGGTGTTCGTTACAGGCAACTGCAAGTTACACTTCAAAGCTTTTCATCTAACTAGAAAAAGCAAGCAGAAAGCGAATTTTTTTTTCTAAATTTGAATATAAAATACTGAAATTTATGCAATTGCTTTTTATTCTTAGGATATGCGCGAAAATTACTTTTACGGGAACCTCAGCAATGTATTTGAGTAAAACAGTATATGTCACAAACAAACAAAAAATTGTATTCGTTGCTAATTATGTAAAACCGAGTAGGTTCAAGTACTTTTCTTCAAAGAATTATCAGTTATTAAAAGTTGCTTTCGTTATGCAGTGGAACTTGGTTACTTCGAATTTGACGGACCCACAATAAAAAATTTTTTAAAAAAATCGATTTATCCAAAAATTAGAATTTAGATAAACTGGGTCTAAACTAAGCTTGGGTAACTAGAGGATTAGTTTAGTTATCTCAACGTCCCGTTTTGAAACAACACTAGGGCTATTCTTGGATGAATCTCGTAATTTTGAACCGCGGTCATATGACGAGGACGACGCCTGGACTGAAAGCTCCTTCTTCAAACTCCCGCTCCACTCAAGCGGGAGGACATTTGGCCACTACGTATGATTTAACATGCAACAGTCCCCATACACAGAGGACCTTCAATAGAATCTGATTTCGAACCTGGAGCCCTCCGGCCCCAAAGCCAGGACCTTACCACTAGGCCACCGAGGCCGGGTAGCTGGAGAAAATTTGCAGGGTGGGGTGGGGGGAAATGAGTACAGCAAGACAAAATGTCAATTTTTAAACTAAAAATTACAGTAAATATTTATTTTTGATTTTTAACAGTTACAATAAAATATACATTATTAATAAATAAACAGTAAGTAATTTTAATAAATAAGGTAATAATAATTATATTTTAAAAAATTATTTCAATAAATAAGTAATTTTAATAAAGAAACAGTATAGAGCACTTTGAATGCACCAATTTTACAATAAAACTTCAAAATAAT
Organism: Araneus ventricosus; assembly: GCA_013235015.1. Classification (NCBI taxonomy): domain Eukaryota; kingdom Metazoa; phylum Arthropoda; class Arachnida; order Araneae; family Araneidae; genus Araneus; species Araneus ventricosus. The sequence goes on from BGPR01002896.1 coordinate 57,232, forward strand.
CAAATTTAAAATAAATAATGTGTATAAATAATATACGTTTAAAACTACGATGAATGAACCCGGCTCGGACAAAACAGTTAGGGGTTAAAGACCTGACGATTCCGATTAAATAATAAATATTTGCTCATTTCTTCCTCACCCTCGGGGCAGACAAAGGGAGAAAAAGCAGAAAATTCCAAGACTATTTTTAGAGAGAAAATGTTTTACTAATTTTATATATATATATTGGTAACCAAAAATCGCTTATAAGTGAAAACTAGAGCATATAAGTCTCTATGCATACATAAGCTGACTTATTTCAATATATCCCATTGTGAAATGCATCCAATTATTCACTGTCAACAAACTGTTCGGGCGTTAGCTTATAAAATATGGAATCTGCACGAAATACGTTTCATTCATCCTATTTGTCAGCTAGCTTCGGGGATACATTTTTTCATTAGTTGCAATTGCTCTTCGTAGGATAATTTTATGTCGCATCTTCACTTATAGAATAAATAATAGTTTCAAATATATATTATATACAACGTTGGCTGTACGCGTAAAAATTAATTTTGTATAACAGAGTTCACGAAAATTCCTGTAAATATTATGCACATTAAACATAACCATTTGTGAAAGTTTCATTTCGTTATCAGTATTCTGTGAAGTGGAGTGGGCCAAAGAGTTTTCGTCTTCATCAGTTTGTAGACGGTCCCCTAATTGCCCTCAGGACCGAATCTTCACTGTAAAATGTGAGTTACAGTCTATGCTTTACATGATCGAGGTTTAAGGGCAGTCTGTTAATCCTTTCTGGAGAAATTCTGAAGAATGTGAAAATCTGAAAGTGTCCGGATGCTTTTGGCCATATAGTGTAGGACTGCAAAGGGTTAAAGAACAAAAATTACCACGATATGTAACTTGTTTCAAACAGGTTGTTTTTCAACAGTTGAAAAAAAATTGTACTCAAGTATTGATTGCTTTGAAAATATTCTTTTCACACAAAGTTAATTTTTACTACAGAGATGCAAATATTATTCTTTAAGTCCTCTTGTCCTGCCAAAACCTGAAAAATTAACAAAATATGAGATACTGTTTAGTCTCATGCAACTTCATGGTGCAATAATTTAGAAATCTGTGCGAGTAAAAGTTAGACGCAAACACTCATAAACAGGAATGTTTCCGACTAATCCGGGATGTCTGGTCACTTCATTGGAGTGCTAAACATTTTAACCATTTAAGCCTGATTTTTTAAAAAAATGATTTTAAAATGTTTTTTGACTTTCAATTCTTGAGTAAAGCATGAGAAAAATGCTTTTAAAAAGTCCTATTTTGTTTTAAGTAACCATTCTTATGGCCAAAATATAGTTTTAACCCAAGAGTAGGCTTTAATTGAAAAAAAAAAAATCTTCTTGATAAAATTCTATAACATCAAACACATATGATTTTTAAGAACTAATAATATGGACAAGGAATTTTCTGCAAAATTATAGAGTAAAATATGGTATTCTCAAGCGGCGTACAAACAAAGCTGAAAAGATGCAGCCTCATGTGAAAATCATCATTTTTTTTTAATCAGCACCCAGGTTGCTATCTATATGCTGTCAATTGATTTAATAACATTTTCAGCATGTATTCTATTGGCATCAACAGGCATTAGAACTTCAGTCTTATTCTCAAGAATTTTAGAAGCCAAAATTGGGTATGTGGCTTAAAGGCAACACTGGGCCTTTAAGGGCTAATTTTTATGTAGAATTCATGAATCGGTGTATCGGCTGAGATGATATCCCTTTCATCTGACCATGGTTCAAAATTCCTGTCACCGCCTGGATCGAAAATCTGAGCCCCCTCCCCCAACAGTAATTCAAGGTGAAATGTTAATCTAATAAGAAAGTCGGTAATAACTTTACTGTGCGAAACATATGCGTGGAACTACAGAGACGCAAATATTCTTCTTTAAGTTCTCTTATCTTGACAAGACCTGAAAAAATAAACCAAATGTGAGGTACTGTTTAGTCTCATGCAATTTCATGGTGCAATAATTTAAAAATCAGTGCTAGTAAAAGTATAGACTCAAACCCCAAAAGCTTAAAAAGCATATTTTTTTTGTTATGCGTAAGAAGTTTTTTTTTCTCTCTCTCTCTTCCTCTCTTTAACTCACAGCCTCAGCAGTTTATGCATATACAGTGTATCTTGGCAAATTCGAAGCTGAGGGGACCACGATAAAAATTCAGTTTATCCAAAAAATCAAATTAAGAAAAATTGAATCTAAAAATGAGTGAAGGAAGAGAAAACGACAATTTTTAAACTAAAAAGGGCAGCACAGGCTTATTTTTAATATTTACCAATTTTAATAAATAATACGTAATAAATAAATGGTAAGTAATTTTAATAAATAAAGTTATATAAATTATAATTGGAATTCTCCATCATTTTGATAATAATAATTTCAATAAGTAATTAATATTAATAAGCAAAGAGCATGCATGTTTTTGTAACGTGTAAAAACTTTAAGGCCAGCAAACAATATTGTGATTCTAGATAATTTAAAATCAGAATATATAAATTGTTTTTGTTATTATCAATAAGTTGAAATGCTGATAGGAAAAGTGCACAGTACGGTCTTCTCAGCATTTTATTACGAAAATAAAACAATTACTAAAAAGCACTATTTCAATGATATAAGAACTTTAAAATTAACCCTATAAATTTAAAGTATTTATACTTAATAGTATTTTTAATTACTGTCATTAAAACCATCGAAGTACGTCGTTTTTCTTATTGAGATATTAACAGAGTACTCGGCCCTGTCTTTTTCAGGTCAAAATCTTTTGTGAGACCAGAAACTGAATTATTATATATAAATAACAAAATGTTTATTAAGGTTATTTTATTGCGAGGATCAATTTTTTTATGAACAGATCCATAAATTATAGTACAAAAATTTCTTTCATTTATCTTATATCATAGTATACAATATTACATATATTTCTTGAATTGATAGCCAATTTTTGTGGGCATCTTATTATTTTAGGAACCCTGACCATAAAATCTTCATGCTAATTGCTCCATTTGCTCAATGTATTTCAATGACTGGCCTCCATTCAACCCAGAAGAGTGCGATATAGGGCCCATTTCTCAATAGAGTATTCTTTTTTTGTTGTTGTTGAACAATGTTAGAGTCATTTTTAAAATAACATTTTAACAATTAACGTGTCTAAATCAACTAATGAAACATGTTTCACCAAAATTGCTCCAGCCGTTCTAAGTAAACATTTATCCATATCTTTTCGGTAGCTATCATCCTAAAGGGTTGATTAAAAAGAATTTAACCCCTCCATATTTTTAGTTCGACATGTTGAAACCTGGGAGTTATGCTTCATTTCGATCAATCCATTTTTTTACGTGTATTCAAGAGACATTGCACCAACCTACCCTGAAGGACTGGCTTATGGCTTATTTACCTCCAAGAGCATGTCGGTTAAAAAGGAATATGCGTACCAAACTCTCATCAAAATCACTCCAGCAGTATCGAGTTTTGTGTCAATCGGTCTGTGTCTTTGCTCCACCCTACTTGAGGTATTGAATAAGTATTTGTGCTAAAATGCTTTTATTTGACTTGTCAGGAACATATGTATAATGTTTCATCAAATTGCCCTAGCAGTATCAAATTTCATGTGAATCGCCTATTTGCCGCGTGTATTTAAACTACTTTTCCCTATCCTAACCTCACAGATTAGATTAGCATTTATTTAGCCTTAGATTATTTTTAGTTGTCTAATTAGAAGTATATGAACTAAAATTCATCAAAATCTCCCTAGCTGTATCCAACAGTATGTTAATCAGCCCAAGGGTTACATGCATTTTGAGAATTTTTCCCCAACTTACTCTGAGGAATTGGATTAGCGTTTATTTACCCCTACAGTAATTTTAGTCAGCCTGAGAGGAACGCATGTACCGTGTGTCAGCAAAATTTCCCTATCTGTATCAAATTTTATGTCAATCGGCCCTTTTGTTAAAGGTATTTAAACGACTTACCTCCACCCTACTCTAAAGGAAATATGTTAGAGTTTATTTACCCATAGAGTATTTTTAATCAGGCTCTGCGAAACATATGTACAAACATATCGTCAAAATCACCGTAGCCATATCCAACAGCATTCATCGACCCTACTATTTACATGTATTTTGACAATTTTGCTCCACCCTTCTCTGAAGAAATGGATTACCGTTTATTTACCTAAAAACTACTTTTAGTCAGCCTAACAGGAATATATGTACTCACTGTCATCAAAATTGTCCCAGTTATATCAAGTTTCATGCCAATCGACCCATTTATTAAATGTATTAAAATGACTTTGCCCACATTACCCTGATGGATTCAATTACTTTTATTCACCCCTATAGTACTTTTAGTTGCCTAATTAGAAATATGCGCACCAAATTTCATAAAAATCGCACAAGCCGCTCAAATCGGCAATCGTGTCAAGCGGCCTATTTGTTATACATATACTTTGGAGACTTTGGCCCACCCTGCCCTGATGGCCTGGGTTAGGGCTTATTTACCCCTACAGTACTTCAAGTCGGCTAATGAGGAACATGTGTACCCAGTTTCATCAAAATCGCCAAATATGTCAACCGATCTAGTTGTTACATATATTTTGGACCACCGGGCTTATTTACCCCCACAGTACTCCATGTCGGCTTATGAGGAACCTGTTTATCAAGTTTCATCAAAATTGGTGCAGCCATTCGGAAGTGATGCTGGAACAAACAAATATACATGCATACATACGTTGAGTTTTATATAGATAGATTTGTTACTTCTACAATAATGCCAAAAGTAAATAAACTAGTTGAATTTGAGATGGACCTCGTAATTTTCAGCTGCAGTCGAATGACGAGGACGACGCCTGAGCTGGAACCCCTCTCTCCAAGTTTCCGCACCAGGCCAGCGAGAAGACATTTGGCCCACGGCGTCGGATTCAACGCGTACTAGTCCACGGCGGATCTATTAGTCGATCCGGTTTCGAACCTAGAACCTTCCGGCCATTACCACTAAGGCACCTCCAAGATGGGTATTGAAGAAAAATGCTAAAGTTTGATCTAGAACCTTGTCATTCAGAGATGAAATAAGAGTTTTGAAATTAACATCAATCGGCAAATCCTCAAATAAAGAAATCGTACGAACTACTGGTTTAAATGCTTGTAAAAAAAAAAAAAAAAAACATCTGCAATATTGTTACTCGATCCATGAATTTCCAGTACAGAGCAGAGTTGCGCAAAACTTGTTAACTAACTAATATGATACAAAAAATGCAGTGTTTAAAATTTGCAAGGCAAATGATGTTTGGGACGACCAATGGCTGCAGATTACTTTCTCTGCTGAAAAGAAGCGGAACTTGGATAGTCTTGGTGGCTGCAAGTATTATTGTCATGATCTGGGACGAGAAAAAAATAAAAAATGGTCCTCAAAACGTAATATAGGTGATCGATGGTGATGACATGGGGCTGCTTTTAGTTTAGTGGCACGTTGTCTGTTGGATTTGTTTCTGGAAAAATGAGTTCAGAGGCATACAGAGGCACTATTATCATATTTTGCCTGTTAAAATATTTTCGAAAAGGGAAAGATGGATCATTCAAAGAAAAAAAAAATGGGTCTATCTACATAAGTCATAAAACAAAACTCTGGTTCACTACTAATAATATTGAAGATATCCAGGCTAATAATATTGGAACCCTATTGAGAACTTGTGGGGAAAACTAGCAAGACAAGTTGATCAAAATAGGAAACATTTATAATCATCTGCAGAACTTTGATCCATTAGTGGTGATGAATGGTACAAAACCAGTCCTGAACTGAGTTACAAATTAACACTTCCCACGAAAGTTCTGATATTTGAGGTCATTATAACTAATAATAAATCTAAAAGAGTATTAAATATTTGTTTCTGCATTATTAAATTGTTTTTATTTTGATAACTTTAAAATCTTTATACAGATCAAAATAATTTTTTTAGTATAATTGTTTTATTTTTATGATAAAATGCTTATAACTATATTTCGTTGACGTTCTTTTATTATAATTTTAACTTTATAATAGTACTAAAATAATTTTCTTTCTTCTGGATTTAAATTTATTAATAATCTAAAAAAATTATGCTAACCTTGAAGTTTTCATACGCGGTATAGACTCTATACTGCATCCAGTCTAAACGAAAATACCCTCTCTTTCTTTCTTTTTTCTCTCTTGCTGCCATTAGACTCATACCTTTTCGACTAAAATAAATAGAGTTAAATCTTTTAAGTACCTAGGGATACACGTTGATGATCGACTCAACTGGCTGGAGCACATTAATAAGCAAGGAGAGAAAGCCATCAAAATGCAGCAAAACCTCAAAAGAATCGCAGGTGGCAATTGGGGAATCTCTCAGATACACAGATGGACTCTCTATAAAACGGTTATTGAGAGAATGCTGGCCCACGGATCTTCAGCTTGGTGTCTAAATCCAACATTCAAAATGAAGAGGAAACTTTCTTCGATTCAAAGGCCATTCTTACTCCATATATCGGGAGCTTATCGCACCACCCCAACGGCAGCGTTACAAACTATACTCGGCATCCCTCCCCTACACATGCAATTACAGTTCGAAGCCAGGTTTACTTCAATTTATCGCCTAAGAATCCCTCTTCCCCCTTTCATTACAGATACCCAACCGCATGATCTGGAGATGAAGGCAACAGGCTGGTCCACTCATCCTTCAGAACATCTCAAACCGAACCAAATCTCTTTTGAAGACGGAGAAGCATATATAGCCCGAAAAGACATTATAAATATTTTCACAGATGGCTCGAAAACCGAACACGGAGTTGGAGCTGCCTTCTGCGTCTTGACCAATGACATCTGGGCCTACCAGTGGTCTGCTAAACTCAACGACAACAACACCGTATTTCAAGCTGAACTAACTGCACTTCACGAAGCAGTAATATACGCATCTCATCTGCCAAACCACAATACCTCTAACATACACGTAGACAATAGAGCAAGTATCATGGCATCCTCCAATTCAAAGAGCACAAACGCAACAGCAAGAAAAATTTTCAAAATCCTCCTTTCAAATCCAAGAATAAAAGTCTCTTGGGTTAAAGCGCATGCAGGCAATATAGGCAATGAGAGAGCAGACCAACTGGCAAAAGACGCAACACAACATGGGCAACCCTATTCACATACTAAGCTTCCTAAACCGTACATAAAAGGCCTCCTCCGGAAGAGGATGCTTGAGGAGTGGCAAACCTCATGGAAGAATGGCGATACAGGCAGGAAAATCTATAACATCATGCCCTCAGTTAGTCTCCGTCCCACTAACTGGATTAGAGAGGATGTCATCTTCTTCTCTCAACATGGACCTTTCCCTGCCTACCTCAAAAGATTTCACCTGTCTGACAGCGACTATTGCAGTTGTGGTGGAATTGGCACGGCACTTCACTATGCCACGGAGTGTGTCTATACAGTGTCTTGGCATATGAGGAAGCCAGCGCCAAACTTCGAACAAGAATGGCTGAAAAGGGTCGCTAATAACCTCTTCTCCAGGCAGAAAATTCGTGGGATCATCAAATTCATGAGCGAAAACAGAGATCTTTTCCGGCCTCCCTAGCCTTCAACATCCCAGCGAGCTGAACTACGTAGCTCAATCACCGGACATTCCACCTCCAAATAAAAGAAAGGTATTTCAACATCCAAAGAAAAGAAGACTATTACGAACTAATAGTGTAACAGTGAAAATGCCTGTGCTGTACATAGTGTATATATTTCCGTCTTTTTGTTTATCTTGTTTTTCTTTTCCTTAAATAAAATTCCCGTGTCTTGCCCATCAAACCGTTCAGTGACCGATCTGGTCACGGGTACGGGGGTAAGGGACGGCGTTCTGTTCTGTACCCTCCTCTGAGAGGCATCACTGTAATCATCTTGATGCCTAAAAAAAAAGTGTTTTAATTATGTAATCCAAGATGGGTCCGTATCTCTTCTTTATTTTATATAGTACATGTATTTGATTAGGTGGCACATTTTACAATGCATTTTAGCGCCATACATTATGTCATTTTACATGCCATATTTGAAGCGTCAAGTATTGACTGAATAAAACTGTGATAATTATCTTTGCCAAAGCTTCAGGTACGCTGTTGACAACTGATTTAAAACTTTCTTTTAAGACTTCAAGTGACATATTTGGTGCCAAGGAATTGCCTAAGATGACCGCAACAAATCGGGTTTAAGCTTGGCAATTCTGGGTTTATTTATCAGGCATGCCTAACGCGACCATTTATTTTTTACCTCAAAATGGGACATCTATTAATTTTTAGGACATATTTCTTCAGTTTTTATTTATTAATGAAAAGAACAGGAATGAATACGTGAAAATAAATAATTATTTAACCACAAGACCACATAAATTATTAGTTATATGGTCTTGTATTTTTGTGAAGAACAATTTTGCTTAAGTATATTTGGTGTTGATATGAAATCAGAATGAAATTCTTGGCCGGATTTCTTAAAATTTACTTTGGTATTTAACATTGCTTTAAGAATTGCCGCTTTCAACTGTATTTTTTTACCCATCCACAACTTATTCGTAACAGAAAAGACCCTTTCTGATAGTACATTAGAGTCGGGCAGACACAGAATATTTTCAATAATTATAAGAAAGTTGGTATGATTTGAATTACTGAAAGTGTTTGAACAATTCCACCCAAAGGCTTTCGGCTGAACCATTTCCAGTGCTCCATTCTGTCACTTTTTGCCGTATAATGCAGTTAGAAATAAGTGCGAGCTGGCACCAACTCATATATGCAGGTCCGTCTTAACAAATTTAAGCGCCCTGGGCTGGAGTTATTTGTCGCCCCATCACAGCTAACTATAAATTTGAACACCTATGGCCTAACGAAACTAAGGAACCCTAACTAGGAATTTTTAGATCTATACACTCCAGCATAAACAGTATTATTTTATTTAAAATAATCACACTATATTTTGCAATTGTTTTACAACAAATAATATTCTTTAATATAGCACTTTATAACGTGATTAAAGACTAAATTTGATGCATTACTATGATATTAGGTATTACCGAGTAGCTGCGTACTTTATCATTGGTAATATACACAACTTCTATTGCAGGCATAGTTGAAATTTTCTCACACTGCCTCTATGAATATTTTTTGAACTGTATGTTTATGTAACATTACAAAATCGATGACTATCTAGTAACAAGCCTAACCATATTTTTTACTTTAAATATATATTTAAAAGTACAATTAAATATTTTTTGGTTTAAAATTAAAATCAGTTAAGCAAATTATTACCTGCCCTTGACTCGATGGCGCTTCTGGGCTACATCCCAATTAACCCATTAGATAAGACTATCCTGCACGTATGTGTGAGATGTATTACACATACCCCGTCATCGTCGAGCTACTAGGCACTATCATCCGATTTTTAAACCTTTTTTTTATTTTTAGCGCCTTTTTTGAAATTTTTGCCAAGGGTTGCTTGCTTTCTTTACGAAAACGGGACATTTCGGCGTCCCGAAATTGGTACAACTGGATAGCCTACCTAAAAACGGGAGGTATGTCCATATTAGGTATGACAAAAGACGACTCTGGCTTCAGAAGCAAGAACTAAATTTTGAATGTATTGTTTATCCATTTGTACATTTCCATCGGCAGCTTGATATGGAAAAAAAATTAATTATTCTGGTCCGTATATACGATGCACAGATCAACCATTGAATGCCAGCCACTGCAATATTGGCACCGAAAGCAAACTATGCTAGAGTAGCGATGATCAATCAGCTGTCATATTTTAGGGGGAATAGCCAATCATTAATCTAGCTTTGTTACGGAACACTAACGGGGTCTTTCCGGACCCCTCTTAGCGTTAAAGAACCGATACATTAAATGTTGACTAGAATCCCGATTGCGAGGTCTAGAGGCGGATATATTCATCAAAATAGATAAATTTCAAAATTAAAAAGAATGTTTTTAAAAGTCTTAAATTCTTTTTGATCTTTCATATTTTGCCCATATTATTAAAAAAATCACTATGGTAAATTAAAAACTTCTTTTTTAACTATTGTTGACTCAGTAAATTGTAACTCAAACTTGTGTTGATGAAATAATTTTCAGAAAAATATATATAGGGTTGCCAAATTTTGGCTATCTGAATATTTTTTAATTTACAGTGATAGGAAACTTATTTTGATAAAAAAAAATGTAGTAGATTTTTTTGTAATTTATTTATCTCAAACAATGTAATTAACTTTTTAAGAAATACAATTTAAAGTAGAAAAATAGAATAAAGAATTGCGTCGTCCGTCGTATTAAGGAAGCTGGTTTCATAGATTAGACCACTGATTTCCTAAATTGTACCGCCAAATTTCAACCGCAATTAAAACAAAAGCATTTTTTGATTCTCAAATTCACACCAGCACATAATATATGAGCCCAAATATGTCATTTTATGCACTTACATCTTTCTTTGTTTCCTTACATATGATGCAGAATTACGTAATCTTCGTTTTTGTTCTTTTTGAACCAACATTTGATTTCTTTTAAAGTTCTTTTATTGGTTTCTTTTTCTTTGGGTTGTTCCACTTCCAAATTATGACTACTAGTGATAGTAACTGCTTTCTGGGCTATTCCATTAGTTGAAGCTAATAATCCCATTGATTTAAACAATTCAATTTAGGCAGCTGTTTGTGGTCCAATCTGAGTAACTTTTGGACAACAAAAATTAACCGAATCTCATCCTTGAACTATTTTAATAAAATTATTCTAGAAAATTGTAGCCAAACAAGTTTCTTCTCTGGGGATATAAATGAATATTTTGCTACTTACTTTAAAACAGAGTAAGGATTATTAATCGTTTTTTAAAATATTTAATTGGTGATATCTAAATATAAACAGTTGTTCTTTAATGGCAACCACGTAGTGCTTCCTCTAAAAAATGATTCTATAAACGATATTTGCAACGTTGCAACATAAGTTGCCTATTTTAAGGCCTAGATATTTAATGGAATTGAAATTACTATACCGGTCCAAACTGGTCGACTTTCCCTTATATAAACACTAGCCGCGTTCGGCGATCAGCTGGTTCGCCCATATTAGAACTTATAACTTAAAATGATTCAGTTATGTCAATAAAATGCGCATATGTAGGATGTTTGAAATAGTTGTTATTGTTTTATTTAATGTTAATATTTTTTTAATTAAAGCTATTTATCAGAAGAAGTAATTTCCGCTTTAAATTTGTGAACCTAATAAACTGTAAAAAAACAATTGAAAATTCAAACAAATGACTATCATATATCAAGTAAAATGTCATGAAAAAAAAATTATATTTAGTTGATATTTTTAGATAAACAATTAGTTCCAAAATCAAAAATGAAATAAAAATGCATCCAAAATGAAATAGTACAAAAAGATCATCTTTAGATGTATAAATTCAAAGTTCTAAGTTTCCAGTTCGTAAATGAAATTTAAAGTTAAGAGAACAGTAAATGAATGCAGTTATTAGCTGCTACTTCTCAAATATTTATTTGAAATTGTTGCTACAATTTGAAATGCACTTTAATTTTAACAAAAATGGTATAAGAATAAAAAAAAATGAAATAAACTCTATAATTCGAGTCAACATTAGACAATTTTTAAAACATTATCAATCATATGCCATATTCATTTATAATTTGATATTTCATTATCTGTTTCGCTCTGATTGTAGTATTCTAATTGAGTTTGTTGAAGGATTGGTAAAGCCAGTATAATTTGAAACAGGAATAAAAGTTTGATAAAATTCCTCAAAAAAAGTGGCATGGCATTAAGTTTAATATCACAGAAAAGGTTACTTTCTACATTTCAAAATGGATTTGAAGTGGTTTACGCGTAAAATGGATTTAAAACGTTTGAAAATTGTAAAATATAAGCATTTAAAATTTAGAGGGGGGGGGGGGTTTTCACGGGAGAAACGTGGGGATCGCTAAAAAAGCCAAACGCAGTACCGGGAGGCGAAGTGCTTTCACTTCATCTCGAAGAAGGGGGAAAGGGGGTAACCTTTGTCTTGCACCCTCCAAGAGGAAACAATGTTTCCGTGACCTTGTCCGCGAGGGGTGTTGTCCATTCTGTGACCTTCAACGATTTGCGAGAGGTAGATAATGCTTTCAAAGATATTTTAAAATTCTCTGAAATAATATACCGAGTTTAAACTAAAAACGTCCGATAATACTTTCGTCCAATAATTATTTCGGAAGTTATTCCTGAAAAAACAGCTTAAATCGGCCAAAATTTGCCTAATTTTTAAATAATTAAAATTCGAATGAAAAATTGAAAAAAATGGCTCCAAGGTGCACATTCCCACCCTCCAAAGTATACCTGTACCAAATTTGGTAGCACTAGGTTCAACGGTCTGCTCTGTAGACCGCCAACAGACACACAGACATTCGTCTTTATTATTAGTAGAGATTCAAAATCTAGCACGTTAAAAATGCTAGTTTATATATTTTGTCAGCTTTTATTTTCTATTTAAAAAACTAGAGGAATTTTTTCCTGAAAGTGGATATTTAAATCAGTTATGATTCTTAAACATTATTTTTCAAAATATTTCGAATGGCGTACAGCAAATAAATGATTATTTGAAGTCTGTAAGTGTTAATGATGAAATAAAAAAAAATGATTAACATACAGAAAATATGAAAAATTGTAATTCTAGCTTCTCACATCTGAGGCACACCAGAAAGTTTCTAGTAACTGGATGGAAGGATAGAAAGAATTGATGTCAGGGACTTCGAACGAAGTTCTTTCCAGTAAAGTTTCTAACAAATCACAAAAATGAAAAGAAGTCACAAGAGTAAACAGTAGGTGAGTGTGGCAACATGAAAGACCGCCTTTCGTATAGGCAATCTGCGGATTAGCACGCCAAAAAGATGCAAGTAATAAGACAGAAATATGGAAAGAAATGATGCCAGTGAGTTCTGACAAATGTCTTTCCGGTAAAGTTTATGTCTGTTCACATAAATAAAAAGAATTTTACAAGGGTAAGATTATAGGTGAATTTTGCAACTGAAAAGAGCATTTTTCGAAAGTACCTATTAGTATAAGAAAATGTACAAAAGCCTAAAGAATTGCTGGCATATTGAATCGACATCACTTTCAGCAAATGCGCGGGAATTCACTACCTCAGCAAGATGCAAGTTACAGGTCAGAAGGACGGAAAGAATTGGGGCAAGTGATTTCTGACAAAATTCTTTCCTGTAAAGTTTCTAACTAATCACATAAATGAAAAGGGGGTTACAAGAGTAAATGATAGGAGAGTTTGGCAACTGAAAAGAGAGACTTTCATATACATGAAATGTCGATTAGCGATGGGAACATGTACAGAAGTCAGAGGAATTTCTGACAGACAGCATCGGTATCAGTTTCAACACATGTACCAGGGCTGCGGTGGGCTGGTTGTAAAGACTCGGCTTCAGAGTTGGAGGGTCGTGGGTTCGAGACCCGATACCAAGGAAGATCCGCCGTGTATGTGGGCCTGGCGCACCTTGAATATGTTGTAATTTCCAGGTCAAACGTCTTTAAGCTGGTGTGGCGTCGATGTTTGCAAATTGGGGTTCCATTTTAATTATGCAATTGACTTACATCGATAGCACAGCTATCTGCAGATCGTCTGTTGCAAACTGTTACACACCCGGTCATCAGAGCATTCCCCTGTGAGATATTTCAATATAGCAATGCATTGCCATAATCAGCGAAAATACCTAGTAAGGTTTTGTGATGCTTTCATGTGCTTTCTTAATTTATCAGTAACTAAGCCTTTCATCAATGGAAAATCTTAAGATTATATCTGTATTCAAGGTGTATTATGGTAAACAAGATTGAACTGTATAAAATATTTAATTCAGACTGTCCATTGTAGCAAAGTACGGCATTCGCACACTTATTAATTCCATATCTTTTCGTGTTTTTTTGTTTGAGAATGTATTGCTGAACAAAGTGTACACTCTTCGCACTGAAGTTTGGATATTTGGTTGATGGACGAATACATCACTTTGAGCTTTTTGTTAAATTTACAGAATAGTAATCTATCAGTGGGCCAAGTTTAGTAATACTACCAGTACTTTTTATACATTCTGTCTTTTTGCAAGTTCTGTTTTTTCATGTACCTATAACTAAAGTATTATCTTTATCTTTTCTCTCAAAACAGGGCATTTTTCTTAATTTTTAGGTAATATTATGTGAATTCAAGAAAACACACATTTCAGTTTTTACTTATTAATGAAAAGAACAAGAATAAACACGTGAAAATAAATAAGTCAAGTGATCTTGCTTTTTTCTGAAGAACACATTTTTGCTTCAATATATTTGGTGTTGATTGAAAAAAGGAATGAAATTCTTGGTAGGATTTCTTAAAATTTACTTTAATAATTAACGTTGCCTTAAAAGCTGCGACTTACAAGTGTGTTTTCTAGCTCGTCCACAACTTATTCATAAAAAAAAGACCCTTTTCTGCGGGTGCATTAGTGCCGGGCAGACATAGAATATATACAATAACTCTTGGTGTGAAAGTGTTTGAGCAGTTCCACCCAACGACTTTCGGTTTAAATATTCCCAGTGTTTCATTCTGTCACTTCATGCGGTGATTGAAGTTGGAACTAAGTGCAAGATAGGAGGCTTCTGACCAACTTACATATGTGCGACACGTATAGCGCAAGCTCCGTCATCACCGGGAGACATTGCTGTCGGAGTTTTTGATTTTTGGAGCCTTCTTGTTTGAAATTGCTATCGTAGATTCCTCTCTTTTTGAAAACGGGACATTGTGCGTCCCGAAGCTGTGCTTAGGGACAACGGGACAGGTTACCAAAAAACGGGAAGTATGGTCGCATTATGTATAAATCTTTAAATTTTACTGGTTCGCGTCGTTTCCATCAAGAGTATTCATTTTATTTAATTATGTATTTTCTCCTGGATATTCAGTTCAAAAATTTCTGATATCTCTATATTTACTTGAGAAAACAAATACAAGAGAATAACAACCAAGGGAGGAAGAACGAGATGAGGAGAATGAATACATGTGAGTTGAATTTCCAGCAAAAAACAAACACTTATGTTTCGGGGATTTTTTTTTAAATCTCTGGAGGAGAAAATCTTACAAATTCAGACATAAAAATTGGTTTAAAATGTACGAAACTCTTAAGTTCAGTTCATAATTTTAACCGATTACAATTAACTAAGTAAAATCGGTTTAAGCCCTAAAATCGGGAAAAAATTTAATTTACAGTTCCTTTTTTGACTAAAACAAAAAATAAATCATCCAAAAATTACTTTTTTATTGATAAATTTCCAACTACAATGGCTTTTTTTTACACGGAAGAAAAAAAAACCGCATCGTTAATTTTGATTTAATTTTTTCCCTTCTCTCTCCTATCTTCATAAATTGGCTCTTGACAAATAGCGCAGTTGTGTGTGTTTTCCTCCTAGACAAATGATAAATGAGATTGGAGTTCTTAAACAAATAGAATTGTTTGACAAAGTTTCTATTTAAAGTTTTCTGCGACTGCTTATTCCATTCTGAAGGAAAAAGTAGATACACTGTTTTAGGAAAGTTACTAATATCCAGCATTTCGAAGTCAAAATTTTTCAATATCTCATTTCAGCGGTTTCTTTCGCTTTTATTGATATGAATAATAAAAAAAAAACCAGTAAAATCTAGAAATTTTTATTGCATAAACTAGAGAAATGCAAAGATGTTGTCCGAAATTTCGACCTTCTTTTACTCGAAAATTTAAGCATTAAAGAAAACATTGAACTTCTCTTCTTCAAATGGAAATGTGGTGAGATCACAAATTTTCTGTACAAAAATAAATATCATGTTAACACCGTTCTGTATTCCTCATTTCTTTTTCGAATATAACGTCTTATTTTTTTTTTCTTTTCATTACTTTAACTAAGGTTTCTTAAATGTTTCCCACTCGCAACCACTATATGGGCTAGAAAAATATTGGCGACAAGATTTTCATAAGAAAAATTTTGCCACGACCCTGAAGTTAGAAAATATACAAGAAAATTAAGCATCAGTTAATAATAACCAAAAAAAAAAAGGAATTCAATTAAAAATAACTTCTTCGAATTTAACGCGAGAAATTTTGGGCCCTAATATTTTTCTACGTGACGCCCCTTAAAGATGATTTTTATTGCACTTTTCAAACAATAACTTTCCCAATTATCGAAAATATTGGAAAATAAGTGTAAAAATATTTTAACCTTTGATTTCATTTTGCAAACAAAGCTTTATAAATAATTTCAATAACTCACACAGCAGTTTCTTCAAGAAAAGAAAAAGAGGAAAACAGAAAACGTAGAAATGCTGCAAAAATTTGGAAAGATGCTTAGCGGAATTCCAGATTCAAAAATTCCACTTACATATTAGTGAAGAAGTTAACAAAATGTTCATGTTTAGATTTGAAAAAAAAAAAAAAAAGCATAATCAAACCTGTAATGCGATGATTTGAGTGTTTCTCTAAATTAGGCGAAGTAGTCAATTACATATTAAATAAAAATTTGTTCATTGTATAAACGCTCCGAAGCTTTTTCTTTCATTCAAGTTGAATTTGATACCCCTTTGGTGTGAAATTAAAACATTTTAAGATTAGTCACGTAATTCCTTTAGAAAGCAAACTGACGAAATATTTATAAACCTTCTAAATAATAAGTTATTAAAAATGCGGTGTTATCATTTTTTTACTTCTATTAAAACTCATTGAAGTAACGGATTATATTTTGAGTATGTTACATACTCAATAAAGTTCTTGTTTTAATATCGCGCAACAAGATAATATAAACGTTTAAAAATACGCTAGTCACAAAATCTTCCATTTCTAATATTATTTTTAGGAGTGAAATTTCCACCAAAAATAATTTCCACGCAATATCATAATAATCACCCACAAACATTCAGTATCCAAATATATATTCCAATTTGAAAGCGGCTCATTTTTTGGAAGCGAGTGGGAGATAAAAGTTCCAAAACTGATTCCATAACCGCATGATAAAGAGGGTGTGTCCCCATCGCCTTCCTTGAACCTGCCACTGTGGACGGTAGTAACTAACTCATATTCTATACGCAAATGCTCGGCGGCCAGTCATTCAAAGCTTGGAGTAAATCATGATAATGAGACAATACTCCTTTACGAACAGCAGAGTGAAATTTACGTAATATCAAAATTCGTATTCGCCAGAAAATGAAAACGGCAAGCTATACCGTAAGAAGGATTGAAATAAGTTTCGCGCCTCACAAATTTGTACGCTCGCTATCCATAGCTGGTTTCCAAACGGAACGGAACAAAAAAAGAAAAAGAGAAAAAAAGAAAGAGAGAGAGAGGGAAAGAAAGAAAGCTTTCGTCTCGCCTCAGTTGCTTCTGCGGTCTTCACACTTTGTTGCTAAGGCCGAATGCTCATCTAAACGACGCTCCTCCAGCCAATAGGGATCGCCGAAAGGCGGCCTATCAGCCAATCGGCTTCCGGCGACGAACAAAGCTGTGTACCTGTTTGCGCCTCTAAACGATGTCATTGCGCTCGTTGCTTGATATGACGCGAGCACCGTCATAGTCATACAGCAGCGAACTTGGGCGAATTTTAATAGCGGCGGTTCGGCTGGCGATTTGCTTTCATTTTCGCGTAGACACGTGTCCATCACATCTTGAGCTTCATATAGAAACATAAATTAATTTCGCGGGGTCTATAGCGCTGGGTAACTATCTTCAGCTAGACAATAAGGGAATTGATGTTAGACTTGTTCCCAGATTAGGGAAGTTTTAAAATTGTTTGCTTATTACTGAACAATATATTCTGATCTTTTTGAGTTTCATATAGAAAATGAATTGTTTTCGCTGAATCTGTAGCTTTAGGTTTTTACCTTCAACTGAGTGAACTGGTGCTGTAGTTGCTTCCAGATTTTCGAAATTTTCAGATGGTTTTCTGATTGAAGAATTTATTTTTCTCGTTCTAATTTTGAAAACTAGATAGTGGAATTTAATTTCAAATGTTGACCTCCTATGATAACGTCTTTAAATTGTAAAGTCGGTCTTTTGTGTACTTGACTAAACAGAACAAGAATGGTTTGCAATTGCATTAACCGAACTACCTTAAACCTTTATGTCGTGTATCTTTTTAGCTATTTAATCATAATAACTTCTCACAAAAAACTAAACTTGCAGAACTAAAAACATTTAATAGATAGATACATATATTTTTTGGTTTTCTTTTATGGCATATATTATAATAAGAACAGTTATTATAATTTATTTCTGAACTTGCATTTAATTCATAAATGGCTTAAGAAAGTGCTACTCAATAATATTCTGGAAACGTAAAATTAGATTTGCTATATTTTAAACTTATTATTATATACTTTTAGATAAACTTATTTTTTAAATTAAAATTAATTATATTTAGGGAAAAGTAAATCCTATATGGGTTCTCTTGCGATGGAACAGTTGATATGCACGATTTTTCCTGGCCTTATTCATATATAGATGTTTGATTATCTATCTTTAATTAATCACGAAATCTTCCTCAATCTACGTTTCGATACAGATTTGAAGTCATGAATCAATTTATAAAATCCTACTTTCAAGAAATCAGTTTATAATGTTCTCTTGTAAAAAGATATCTCTCGAAAGCTGTGTCCAAAATATCATCCTCAAGCACTAATCTATATTATGATTCTTCAGTCATATGATGATTCTTCATTGTTTATACTTCGAAGCAATACAAACGTTTCCAATTCTTCTGACAGGAAATGCATATTTAAGCTTTCATCCCTACGTCATTTAAAGCAAATGATCATCTTTACGACTTCCGAAACGGCAAAATCTATGTTACATCGAAAAGCCGTTAAATAGAATGCCATTTATTTTTATTTTTCATGGACAGAAAAAGGAACTCGTTACATTGGAGTGGGCGAATTGTTACGAAGCGAATTTATTGTATTGCCGTATGACCAAGCCCAAAGATTTCATTGTGTTTACATTCCCAGCGTTAGGGCAACCCGTGGTGAGCAAAACGCATGACTTATTCCTAAAAGAGTGTTCACTGTCACAAATTCCAGGAAACAATAAGCTAACAGATAAAAGATTTTACAAAAGGAGTAGGAAACAACGTGTATAATATGTCCCAGGTGGCACAGAAAAAAAAAAAAATCTTATGTCACCTCGTTATAGAGAATCTTAAGGTTACTACTGCGTTTCAACTTTATTAAAACTTTTCATTTAAAATTGCAGCCATTAAGTAATTTAACTGCCATTCTATTAAAGCCAAAAATGCAGTGAGATAATAAGACTAAAAAATTTCTCAGATGTCTGGGAAAGTAAATCTCAAAATCAGTACTCAGTTATCTGTCTAGTGAAGTACATTATTATAATACTTAGGAAGGATTAAATTTAAGGAGTTTTATCGATGCACTTTGATGAAAAAATCAAACGACCATAAAAACTAATTATATCATTAAATTATTTTTCGAATAATAGTTATTAATAATAATAGTAATTTTATTTTAATAGGAATTTTTCGAATAATATAATTCGAACAATAAAAGCACTGAATCAAAAAGAAATAAAATTTACATTTAAATATAGAAATATTACTATTCTGAGTCCTATCACAACGAAATTTAAAGAGGAAAAGAAAATATATATTCTTATAGTTTTTATAAAAATACCACGCCTAGAATGAATAATCTTTCTGCTGAATTAAAATCCAAAACATAAATATGCAAATGGAACTTGAAATAAATATAAAAAATGATCAATCTCGTTATTTGAATAAAATTCTTTCTGGCTTAGTAAATAAATCGTCTGTCTAGATACTACTGATTCATTTAAAAAATTAGTAACGTATAAAAATGGAATGTTATCTTATTTTCAGTAGTTGTAGCAAAAAATATGTAAGAATTTTTCATTTTTCAATTCAAAATTCTTTTCCCTTTTTTAACTATTATTGGTTTTCGCTATTTACAACTAACAGTAAATAGCAACATTTTAAGATTTATATCGATTTTTGTTTAACAAATAAAGCAATTATAATATAGAATGTTGAAGAGCATAGAAGTGACGTGTTGATTTCGGCCTCACTAGAATGAAAACAATCAGAAATTCACATGTAGTAAACGCGACAGTTAGATTACAGAGGTCATTGGCATAGATTAGAAGGTAAATAATAAGGTTCATAATGAAGCGACGAAGTTAGAATACAGTATTGTAGAAAGAACAGTGCATTATAGACCCTAGCCAACCACAAAATGAAAATCCCCGGTCGAAGACTTCCCCATCTAAATGGTGTTTGGTGTAACTTTGTGTCCAAAACTAAAGAAATGGTATCGGGAATAATTCGCAGAAATTTGTTTACTCCTAATATCCATTCAAGAAAGAATAATGGCCGTAAGTAAAAAAAAAAGAATTGCCGTAACATTAATATTTGAATTAGTAGTTTCATTTTCTTTTTTTGGTATTATTAATACTTGCGGAATTTTTATTTATTTAATTTTTTATTGTGCTCTTAATGATTGTCATTCTTTTTTTTACTGGATCTGTATTCTCTCAAAAAGCATCAACAGTAGATTTTGAACATTTACGCGCACCTGAACACTTGATCATGTTCATTTAAAGAACTATATCAAAATTTTTATTGAATATAATGCAATGGCTTATTTCTTGCTGTTAGAGTGTTATGAAGTAGGTCTTAAAAATCCTACGTTATTTGCGAATCAGGAAGATGCAGTAAATGCAAACTGAACGCATGACACTATCCGACGATGTAACAACTAGATGACAAAGAAGGCTTAGCTATCCTCTCTCTGCATTTTTCATTTAATTAGAATTGGATGCTGATTTTTATTTCCATCTTCATTTCAGATGATGAAAATGATTATTTATGACAGAAAATAAACGACCCCGACGTAACTAAGTGAGAAATATTTCGGACTCCTTTCTTAGTCTAAAGAATTAAGTTCTTACAGGATTCTACATGAAAACAGTAGCTAAATGTTAAAAAAAAATGATAAATATCTACAAGAGCAATTTGGAAATAAAAGCAAGTAGATACACTGTAAGGCTGAAAACAAACGACCACGTGCAATTAATTTTTTCCGAGGCACTTGAATTTTTAACAGCAGTTCTTTTCCAGAAGCGTGTATTCGCTTTTTAAAATTACTCAGTTTCATCCTTTCGTAATATAAACGCTCCAACAGCTTTCCTTTTGAGTCATGCATCTGCCTGCTAACTGAAACATATTTTTTCCCCCTGCTAATTTTCACCTGCCTACTCAGTACACACACACACATCCATAAAACGAAAAGTAGAAGCTTTCATTTTAACGGACAAGTTCGCCTTCTATTCTGACAAAGGTTAGTTGGCTTTGTAAAGTTTTATGACGAATTTTGACAAAGGAAGAAGTATCATGCATTTAGTAGTCTTAATGTAATAACTTGGCTTAGTCTGAGTAATATCTATGAGTAATTTCCTGCGGGATGGACAAAAGGGTGTCTTGTTGTTATTGTCAAATGTTTGTCAAGATAATGAAACCTCACGTTTATCTTTCCAAGATATTTTTGAAACTGATTATTAAAAGAAACTTATGACATTTAAAATCTACCAATGCTCATCGAAAAATTTCTCTTGTTATTTTCGTCATCATATTTCTCTGATAATTGTATTTATAAAAATTATTTCGGCATTCTATAATTTATGTAGTAGAAAAATCGTTTACCTTCAATTATATAAACACTCCTTTTTTTTTACTTATCACTACGTTTTTGTCACTGCATTTTGCGTCTATTTTGACCAGTTTAATTTGTATTTTATAAATGAGTTTCAATAAGCAATCAAAATTTGATGGTATACTTTATTTATATAGCTTTAAATGTAAATAAAAATGGCTGTTTAATCAACAGAAAATTATGACAGGCGAAAAAATTAGTAAACGTAAATTTGTATTTTTACAATTTCTGTATTCAAGGAAAATATTAATTTAGGGTGGAATCGTTTGGAAATCAATTCAAATAAACATATCATTTGAAAATCGAATGCAATTCAAAAGTACCATTTATTCTGGAGGGAGGAAAAATTAAATGCGTCAAAAATATATTTAGAGGAGCTGATAAATTTCTAATTAACGAACAATTAGCTGCTGAAGGGAAAAAATTCTGTAACTGAATTTCTGCTTGTCTTGTTTGTAGAACTGAAAGTTAATTCGCATTTTGAATTTAAGTGTTCTGAAATATCGACCGGCATTTCGTGATTGCAGTAGAACAAGACTACTTATCAAATCATTAACTACGGTACGTTGACGGAGGAAACCCTACGAATAGGCTTTAGGTTTTTTAATGATCAAGAGAGTGAACTATTTTAATTGGAAGAGCAGAAATGGCATTTTAAAAGTTAAGCTTCAAAAAGTAACAAAATACCTTCCACTTCTTAGGACAAGAGTGGACTAAATACTGATCGAAATAAATTCCGGTCACTGATTTGACGTTTTTTTTGTGTTGGGTTGTTAAACCCAGTATCTAACACCGCTAACAGCCGAGCTTTTTCATCTTAAAATCACTAAGTCAGCCAGACGGAAAACAGTCTTTGGGATTAGGAAATTCGTTTTTTAAAACAAGAGTAGTACAGATACGTCAATACAGCTGCAGCCAGCAACTTTAAAAATAATAAGATTTTAGTTCATTCTAAAAGATTTTATTGATTTGTAGGATTAACGTTTTCTTTTGAGGTAACACAAGAGCTACTGACCAAATTAAGCGGGTACCAAGCCCACATACATGGAACATATTCGATGCAATAGAAATAAGAAGTCTAAAGCATGGAATAATTGAATATAATATCATTTGATAGTCTGGAAGTGTTTATTTTTTCTAGTGTCCTTCGATAGAAAATTTGCAGGGAATTGAAAATCCAAATAGTGTTGTTCCCATTGAGAGTCACAATAAATGCAAATCCTGTTCTCAAATACTTAAGTCAACCAGTGGTTTAATAAAGGGCCCCTATTTAAGAGTTACTTCCAGATGATGAAAGGACCTTGCTCTATATGACGCTATTTGGAGGATGTTCAATTCCAGATCACATGATGGTGGGCAGACTTCGTAACATTTCCTAGCATGCGACTTTTTGGATCGCCGTTTTTCTTATAGATTGTATTATTTCTACTGTTTTTATATCAATACAGTATTCTATTTTAACTATATCCAACTAAACATTTACTTGTCTATCGTTACAGAAAGTTATTGCTTTTCTCTAGTTTTCAATTTTATATTGAAGAAATACGTCCTGAAGTTGTATTAATCCAAAAATCAATGGGTTTAACCAGTGGTGGATTTCAACAATATGAGACCATAGGCGCAAAATTGTTTTGAGACTCCTCCCCAACCCATTATCATAAATTCGCCGTCAACTGAGCATTGCGATGTCCGTCGAATAGATTTTGAGGTCGGCCCCAGAGTCTCGAGGCACGAGGCGAGAGTCTCTAGAGCCTGTGCGAAAAACCGCCACTGGTTTTAACACGTTAAATGTCATATCGGCCACCAATCATGGACGATATAACTTCTTGTCAGGCTGTATCGTTCACTGGTGATTGATAATGCGATGATGAAAACTTAAGTTTTCATCACTTCACGTAAAGTTAGTTCTCTCGTAATCTAAGTAAAAGGACCAACAAGTTAGCGTTTAACATGTTAACACTTCATAACTGTTTTTTTTTTCTTCAAAAAATGAAGTGTTCTGTAAGATTGGTGCACTTGGAGATTTTATAATTTTCTTAATACTTCAGCGAGGGTAGGCAGAAATTTTTTTCTTCTTTCCCTTCACTTCATGTTAATGCAATGCGCGAATCAATTTTTCTTTTAACTATAATGTTTCAAAAAAACAAGATAACTGATAATGTTGGAGGCAGCTGAGAAGTCTGCCATATGCCTGTTTCTGTCTGCTATAAGGCCGCTAATGGCGATCTTCCTGAATCGAAATAAGAACACGCCATAAATTAACAGTTAAATAACACTATTTAAATTTGCACTTGAACGCATTCTTTTTTTATTTTGGTTCTCACTTTGGAATATCTTAACCCAAGATTCAAAATTTTGCAATCCCTTATTTTTTAAAATATGATTACAGTACTCATCTTTTCCAACGAGTCTGCATCTCATCCAGATAAATATAAGCTTACCTCAAGCGTAATTATTTTAATTTTTATCAACTTCTACGAGATTAAATCAACTAATTGTAATTTTGAATGGCTACTCTTTTATCTTTTCTTTAGACGCAGTATAGATGTTGTACCAACATAGAGACTGGCACAACGGCTGTACCAATAATGATTATGCTTTCGCTTCTTCTATTTAACTTATCCGTCTCTTCTCGAATCATCCAACAGATAGTTTTATTGCCCTATCTTTTACAATCATCCTGTGTGTGATGAGTAGATTGAATGCTAATGAGGGAAGATCAGAACGGTAACTCCATGGCCAGTTAGAAGTGACCACAGGTTTTATCATCTGCTTATTTGAAAAGAGGGCAAAGTATCTACATGCATCTTTGTAAAAATCCTAATTTTTGGGATATCGTCTAGCCCGTAATCTTAAGGTTAATTAAAAATTTATTTGTTTTTAATAATAATAGAATAATCTACAAAGAAATCAACCATCCTACAAAAATTGTATCCAAGAAGACAAAAAGAAAACAAACAAATAATTTTTGTAAGAAAAGAAATGCTTTAATATTTTAACCACTATAAAGGGCAAACAAATCACCTATCGCATTCTCTTTGTTAGCCAGTTCCTCAAAAAAGCAACTTTGCCGAAATAAGAAGTAAACTCTATAGTAGGTTGAAGTAAAATATAAACAATAAATTTAAAAAATTGGATCACGAACTCACTTTTTTTTTATTTATTTTAAAATGATCTTTTACTTGTGTAATAAATAAGATGATAAATATTTATTATTATTAATAGTTAAACAATAATAATTGTTAATTTTTGTAATAATAATTGGAGGATTCAGAGTTAAACTAAACGAAGTCCAGGAGATTCATTTCTGAGAAAATGGGTCTCGAAGTTTATTAACTACGTTTAAAATAACAGTGAACTTCTCATTGTTTTGCTGCCCAGTGGATGCAAATTGAACTATGGACTTTAATCATTATTACACAGAAAATATAATATTTCTACACTACGATGGTAGTATTAATGCAAAATTGATGAAACTCAGATTGATGATGGACTCGGTTTGCACTTTAACTCTGAAACTTCCAATTAAGGAAATTAGTTTTAATTAATAAGTAATGATATATTTTTAATAAATGACATTATAGTAATAAGAAATAATAATGATTAGTATTGATAAAAGCTAAGCAATAATTATTAATTTAACTAAATAATAAGTGATGAATTTTAATAAGCAAGATATTAACAATTAATTATAAAAAATTACAAAGTAATTATTATTATATTATAAATTATTATTATCTATTTATAATAATTATCAATGCTAATAACTGTTAGTTAAAGAATTATTAGTGATAAATCTCACCTTCTAATGAGTTCACTTTCATTGAGGAGATATTTGCAATAAAAACGGCATCTACTTCCTCCCCCTCTACCCACTTCAATCGATTTAGCTTACATCTCGATCCCAGAATTACTTTTAATCCGATATAAAACACAGATCTGATATTCATTTCTTCTCTCCCCATGTCAACATGTCCTAGCATGCACCCCCTCGTAAATAGAAGAGCCGTATTTCGTATAACATTGGACAGGCGAGAAGGGATAATCTTCTATGGATTTTTTTAAATCAAAACACGGGAAAATCGCCTTTGCGTCCCGAATATCCGATTTCTCCCTTTATTCTTTATATCTTGGTGCGAAAGAACTGAAGAGCTTATTTCCGCGTGATCTCATTGTGACAAAGGAAGAAAGAATAGCGATAGGAAGGATACTTTGTACGAGTTTTATTCGCTAGAGTGTTTAGTTAAAAATCCAACAAAAGGAGAGACCGATTTCTATTTAGTTTGTTGGGATTTTTTAATGAGATATCTATCAATTTAATTTAATCCGAAATAAATGCTTAAGGAAAGACGGTTTTTCTTTCTCGTAGAAAGTGCATGGTTAAACTTTTTTTTTTTCATGTTGCTGCTGAAGATTAATTCTTCTAATTTTTTATTATTCGTAAGATTAGCATTCTCGAACTGGACTTCTTAAGAAATATTTTGTTGCTGCCCAAAAGTTAGAAAATAAATAATAAAATTAAACATCAATTAATGATAACATAATGAAATTAATTAAAAACACTCATGCCGAAAATTTTGATGAAAATTTTATTGAAAATGAATTTCATGAAAATATGAAAGAAAAAGGTTGTGTGAATGTTCTTGTGACGCCCAACATTTTTCTATGACCCATTGACCCCTCTAAGGCTTGCGGCCAACAATTTAAGAAATTCCGTCTTAGATAATTGCTGTTAGGGGCAAATCCTGTAAGTTTGAGCTGATTTCAGACAAAAAGAAATGTGGTGGTTCCAATCTCAATCGGTCTAGCATATCAAACCAAGTCCGTGAGTTAAGAATTCGTAATAGAGGGGAAATGTGGCAGTCTGTTGTTCAAGGCGACCTAGAGCACATAGGTAGCCCCTGAATTAGGAATATGACTAAGCTTCATTATATGGGGTGAGGTGGCCTTCCTGGAGGACTTTCAAGGGAAACTGGCGCGCATATGTGTTTCGCTTGAAGAACTACTTGCACCAACTAGCCTAACATCAGCGAGTAATCTGTTGCTAAAGCACATACCGGCTTACCAGTGTTTGAATATTGGTCGTTACAACATGCCAGGACTCGCACTTTTTGACGATTTTAATCCGGAAAGGGATGACAAACATTGAATAAGATGAGCTCATTTCCGGAGATTTTTGTTAAGTCACGCTAAGTAAAATATAAATATCCCCCCTCCTACATTTCTTCCTTCACCCCTTTTTGGTGAAATTAACTCTGCCTGACGCATGCGCAAAAGCGCGAGGGGTTTCGGAATCCAAGAATAATCTATAATGCTGGTTATGGGCACAAGCAGAGAATAGTAATCATAACCTATTCCCGAGTCAGGTTCCTCAGTTATACCTCAGGAATGCACATGAGTCTGCAATGTGGACAACTGGTCCAGAACTGCACCCAACATGCACCACATTCACAAATGCAATACTCAAAAGAAATATAAAACCTTAAAATGAGGTGTGCTTAATATACGAAAATTGTTTAAATAGTATGATTATTACGGAGCATAAAATTGCATGTGATTTTTAGACAATTTTAAAATTTTGTTTTAGTGGTCAGCTGAGAGACAAATCAATATGAAGGTATTTTCTGATTGTAAGATACTGATAGAAGATATTTTTTGAAGAAAAAAAGCATAGAAAAATTTATTTTTCAAATATTCATTTAATTCCCAAATCTCCCAGCATGTCTTGTTTCAAAGCATTGACAAAGTCTTTATGTTCTAAAGAACCTGCAGACCAGTCGGAAGAAGTTCATTTTTAACTCTGATGACATATTCTTAAATCGGCAGTTTTTACGAGAAGAAATTAATCATGACCTTTCATTCTGAAAGGAGTTCATTGATTCAATTTCATTCCGTTTGGTGGAGTCAATATGCATTTTTCAGTTGCTTTTTTGACTCATTTCCCGAGTCGATTGTTTTCTTTCCCATGAAGATTATCCATGGACTTGACTGGGCTGTGATTTCAAAATTCCTAATTTGACTATTGAAATTATTCATTTTCTTTCTGGTTAAATCGAAATTGATATTCTAACTTTGAAAGAAAGTGTTTCGGAATTCGAAACACAATTATTTTTTGATTTTTTTTTCCTTATCGGTTCTGATTTCTATTTCACTGATACAGAATATAGCATGGCGTCTTAAACTGCAAGTCACGACCCCAACATGGCGTCATGTAGAAACAGCATTGGAGTCACAGAAAAATTTACTGTGATCTTTTATATCAGATTCTTCAGTATTCGGTATAAAAGGATAATAAAATCATCTTGACTTAAATTAAATTTTTAATTAAATTTAATTAAATTTTTTTTAATTAAATTTTTCCTATTTCTCATTGCAAGATCAAAGAATTATCTTTAGTTGCTTTCGAATTATCATAAAAGCTAGTTTCTTTTCTTTTAAAAAATGACAGAATTTTCCGGTTTAGAAAAATCGGAACATCAGATAGAAACGGGTTAATATATATATATATATATATATTCCCGAAAAGATAACCACTAAACAGATATAATTTACATGCAAGAAAATTTAAGTGATTTATACGCATTAAAAAATATTTTTAAAGATTATAGTGGTTTGTTTTTATAAAACTGTTTTGTTCTGTGCTTTAAGGTTTTAGGCAGAAAACAACTGCTGAATTATTTATTTGTCGAATGGCAGCCTCACTGTTTCCAAACCTTATGCGGTCCAGTCTTAGTGCTACTTTCTTTACGCACTATTATAATCAAAACGAGAAAACCGCCAACCAGCCTGGGCATACGGAGTACTGTATGGCCAGCCGCCGCGACATTTGGCACGGACATTGTGGCTTAACGCATTATAGCCCCCATTACAAGCGCTCATGCGACGACTCCCTTATTACAGGAGTATGACCCGCCATCGGAGATGGGTCCCACGAGCCACACTACATTATTATACGCACTGTTATAAGGAATGCCATTATTATGCTATTTTAATGCCATTATTACGCGCCCTGTTATACACCCCGCACTATTATAAGGAAGCAAAAAAGTAAGGCTAAAAAATCCAGTCCTAGGTCTCACCAATTTTAAATGAATTAAAATTATTTCGTATGCTGAAAGTCTTCAAAGGAATAGTCAATATTATAGTCTGCAAAACTGTTTTCTTCACCATTTTCACATTTTTCAACAAATTAAAAATCTGCTTATTTGAAAGTTGCTGATTTCTCTTCCACTCTCTATACATACAACAGAGTATTCAATCTACCTGTAATTCTGCGTAAAAGAGTTTTAATTTAACTTTTGGCATATGGAATGGATAGAGAGAAGCAGAATGGACTTCTTAATTAGCTTCAGTATCCTAATTACAACAACCTAATGAATGAAACATGAACCACTACATCAACATTGTATCATTCGTTTGCTGCAATGTGTTTATCTCATTGTACGAAGAATAGGTTATATATAGGCTACACATTCCGAATTCATACGAGCACTAATTGAAAAGTATTTTTAATTCCATCTATTTCAGTCAGTAAAGGACCCTCAATGCAGGCGCCTGATTTAATCCAGTTATCGTTCTTCCATTGAAATTATCGAAGCTTCCGTAGTAATGAAGGAGCAATTACCCGCTTTTAGCTAAATAGCTCATTACGTTTTCTAGATTTGATTACAAAACGTGAAAATTCAGTCCATGTTTACTAAAGTTCTTGCTAATGAGGGAATTAATATACCCTTTGATTTCCCCAATCCCTGTTTGTTTGCTTTGCTCGCAATGAGGAAACAAAGCAGTCGATGCCTTTAAAGTCACGATCTATTAACTAAAAGTAGAAATTGCTATAATTAGATAAATGAATTAATTTGGCATTTTTCAGAGTGTAATAAACGGTCTGATTGCACCGATATTTTTTGACAAGTGCCAAAGTTTGTGTCTCGTTTGTATTAACTTTACCCGGATGAGCATCTTCTCAGTTTACTTTTACGGAATTAGAAGCAAACCTAGAAAATGCTCACCTCGAAATTGATATACACAAATATGTATATATATACCAAGAAAAACCAGCAAAAATATCTACAAAACCAAGGAAGAATATCTCTTGCAATAACGGAACTTCGCCCGCGGGCGGATTGGTGCCCATGGCATTGAATGTCTTGGAAGAAGGGGGTGCGGGGCTTTGAAAGTATCACACGTAATTGTTTATACATTCCGATTTGACAGTCATTACGTTTCAAAATAGCATAATTTCGAATACTTTTAATCGTTATTATTACATTGTTACTAAGACGATTTGAATTCAGAATTTTTATTTTTATATCTGAAATACAAGGAGTCGTCGCGTGGAAGAAAATTTAATGTGCTCTTCCTTTCCTAAATTACTTTGTGTATTACTACTGAATAAATAACTGATGTTTTTTTTCACAACATTTTATGATCCATAAAGCTCATAAAGAATAAATTTAATACTGAATATTGAAGTTTTATAAACTATGAATTACAAAAATACGATAAATATTTTTAAAAAGCTCTTTATTTTAGGGTCCTTTTTGCATGTATCGCTGCAAACGGCACGTCCTTTGAAGACTTACTTTTCTAAACGTTTTTTGCTGATACGGCGTCCTACTTGTCATTATCGTATATTTCATGCTGTGCGCGACTTGTAATGTTTCTATCCATGCAACTGTGTTGTTGTGCTATTGTAAATTTATATTCTATTCAATCTGAGTTGATATTCTATTCAATCTGATCATTTACTTATCATTTACTTATTCACTGACAAAGAGCCCCTTTGCATTTCCCACCCCATGTTCTATTGGAAAAAGGCTTGTTTCTATATGCTTGACCTATCCTTAAAGTTTGCAAACGACCTTTTTGAACACCCTGCAACTTTTTTATCTCATAGGCCTAAATTTTGAATTTAAATTCATATCGTCAAAAGTTCCGTTATTTTAAATTGCCGGTAAATTCTGTGCGAGCGATTCTACTGTATTAAGACTGTCCTTAGATTCATTCAAAATAAGCTGAGAAGATGCTCATCTCGAAAGTTTACGTAAGTATGTGTTCCGAGAAACCCCCTCAAAAATATGTACAGTGCTATAAAGACAGCTGTTACATTTCATTCACGAGTAAATAAATGTTACTACTGCATAAAACATAACTTTGCGAAGACAGAATAATCCATTTTTTTATGGAGGTATTATTTTATTTTATTTTTCCCAGACCAATATACTTCACAATGCCTTCTTTTTGTTCCAAATCTTTGTCATTTATTTAGTACTGTAGTTAGTTTTGTAAATTGCTTTGCAGAAATGTCCTTGAGGGTTAATTTGTTTGCTTCCTTGGGGTCGTAAACTTTCATTTTATCTTGTAGTATGAATAATTGAAGACAGAAATGCCTGTATTGTTGATGCGTTCTGATTTGCTTTCCATACTTCGTTCGAAATTGCTAGTGGACAGCAGTAATCTTTGAAACAATTTCAAGCAACTGAAGACAATCGAGATGTTTGAAACAGGATCATCCAATAAACATATTCAGTATTCCTTTCAGCGCGAATGCTGATGGGTTCTTTGTCCCACTAGTCCTATTGTCATGCTTTTAGGGATAAAATTTTACGAGGAAAGAAAAATCTTTTTTTTTGTTATCTAGATTGCGTAATAGAAATATTTGAAATGCAGAGATCTAACAAGTCTGATGGGTTCTTCGTTATTCCATCAGCCTATTGCCATGTTTTTAGGGATAAAATTTTACGCAGAAAGAAGTAATCTACATTTTTTTGTTATCTAGATTGCCTAGTAGAAATGTTTGAAATACAGAGATCTGACAAGTCTGACTCACAGAAGTTTTCGTCAGTGGTTTAACGAGGGGTGGGCAAGAGGGGGTATAGATACCCCGGAGCCAGTTTTAGGAGGCGCCAGAGCCTCTTTTTAAAGTCAGATCTGATGAGGGAGCGAAAAAATATCATGACTTGGGCACCTTGTACCCTTACTAAGCCAATGATGACGACTGGGGGCGAAAAATGCTATTATGCTGCGGCGTCACTTACCTTTGCTATGCCACTGGTTTTCGTCTGAAGCTTGGAAGTATTACAGAAGCAGCGATAAACAAATTTAGATAATTCCGATGTGCTTACTTTTATGTCATCCTTAACTCGGTTTCTGAAAACACGTAAATGAGTTTTTTTCTCGGGAAGAAAGCTGTAATCTATTTCGATCTACACAAAAAATGCTGAAATGATGCTGTAGTATCATTTCATTGACTTACTTTGCCATTCGCTTTTCTATTAAATGTTCATTTCTTCTGTTTTTCTGAAATAATGTGCTTTCAGTGCCTAGGGTAAGTGACGTTCACGGCCAATTATCATTTTTCGCCCCGAGTCGTCATCAGTGGCGCAGTAATGGTAAATGGTGCCTCAGGCATACTATTTTTTTCGTTCCCCCTCATCATATTTGTCTTCAAAAAGGGACAAAACACACTTTTTTCAATGGCGCCCCCTAGACTGACGCCTGGGGCAATCTATACCCCCTTGCTACGCCATTGTGTGCTTGATGTAATTTCCTGTCTCAACCATAACGTTATTTTGCGATGTTCTGTTATAGCAATTTTACACTTTGTACATATCATTTGTATCTCTCCCTTCGTTCATCGTAAGGCGCGTATACACCAATGAAGCGAACAAAGCTCGCGAAGCCGTTCGAAGAAATCATTTTCACGACTATCCAAATTCGAAACACGGGAAGGGAGCAAACCCATCTCGAACCATTAATCTTCGCTTGTCAGTTGCCCAGGTCCCATGTCCATTCAACCGGTTCGGTAGCTGTAATGGCAACAGGCACGGGGGCATGGGGCGGCGTTCTGTCAGTTGTCCACTGTGGGGTGTCTTTGAAACATTCTTGGTTTGCATACAAGTATTTAACCTTGAAAGTTCGAAGAAGGTTCGCGGGGAGAAGCGAACTATACTCGAACACGTCCAAAGTGAAATGCGGATCCTTCTGAAAAACCAACAGGATTTGGTTCGACTCCAGCGGTTCACGAACCGAAAACCCTTCCCACGCCTGCGAACCAGCGGCTCTCGACCGGTTCGCAGGTGATCACATCTTTTTATTTCTGATCAAGTCTTCAGATCTTTTCACTTCTGAATAGAAATAGAAATATCATTTCCGAGGTTATCTTAATGTGGATTTACCTCATCCTCAGAATTTAAACTTAACTACGAATTTGTCATTCTGTTTCCTCATCAGGATTTAGCCTTATATACGAATTAACCATGCTACAAAATAAAAATCAGAAATTCTTACGAATTTCATTAAGGTGAGGTGATTCAACACTTTATCAGATAAACAGTAAAAACATCCCTATGCCGAGATTCATAATCATAAACAAGAAATAGAAGTGGAATTGTTTGTACATCACTTGCTGCAACTCTTACATTTGCATCCTCCTCGAGATAGAAAGGTTTGATTATTTGTTTATTTTAACGTCGGACTTAAAAGCTAGTTGAGGGATATTTTCTGACGAACCTCTTATTTTTAAACCACGGTCAGATGACGAGAACTAAACATGAGCCAAATCCTCTCTTCCCAAACTTCCATAACAAACAAATTAGGGAACGTTTGACCCCGACGAATTTAACGTACACCAGACCCGAGCACATTGCGGATCTTCGGTAAAATTGGGTCTCGACCCTCTAGTCAAAGAGCCGAGATATTGCCATTAGGCATAGATATTGCCCCCACAGGAAGGGGATTATTATATATAATTATGTAAAATATACCATTTATAAGTTCATTTTATTCTTTAGTGAATAGTTGGGGGGGGGGGAATGATAAATTGCAAAATGGTTAATTGCTGTTGTGTTTATTTATTATACAGCGTGTCCATAAATTATTGTCGGGGTTTCCTGACCTCATAATTTTTTTATTAAAGACCATGACGAGAAATATTATTACGTATTCATAAAGTATATCTCAAAAAGTTTTTTTAATAACAGAAAGTTCAATAATTTCCACATGGCAGCGTTTCGCAAGATGTAACTCAGCGACACTGGGTGGGAAATTGAGTTCAGTCTCGATGTGTTACGTGCCATATTGGAATTATTTAACTTTGTGTTATTAAAAAAAATGAGTTGTACTTTACGAATATGTAATATAATATTTATCGCCATGTTCTTTAATCAAAAGTTATGAGGTAAGGAAACCCCAACAATAATTTATGGACACCTTGCTTAAACTAATAGGACCTATATTTACAAGAAATTCGCTGGTATCGTTATCCTCCTCCTTTTTATCGAAGTTATAATTCAAGGTTACGCACTTTTACTCACTTATTGACACACTAACACAGATAAAGAATGAGGCACCCTCGGTAATCTTAAAAACGCGATAAAGAATAGCCTAGAGCCCCTATCTTCCTTCGAAATTAACACACACATACTATAATCAGTTTCACAGATAAAACCAGTCCGAAGTGTAATCCGACAACCCCGTGACCTGCAATTACTTCGGAGACGGATTGATTCTCCTCATGTCACCTCCCCCCAAGTCAACCAATGATCTTGAACGTTTCCTACTTAAAAAAAAAAAAAAAAGTAGCTGTAAAGTAAATGTTTTTGTTTTCGATGTTGTGTGTAAAAGGCCCAGCGGTTTTCACTTTCGTGCTTCCTCGTTTTGCGTGGCGATATCTCCCCCGATGAGAGATCGGAATTTATGGTTTGAGGAAAGAAATAGTGGTTCAAGTTTGTCGAGGATCGCGTCAGGTTGACCTTGGGAGAGGGTGGTAAGGCTTGTTTTGTTTTGACCGACGGTGAGGGCTGGAAAATGTGAATGGAGGGCCAAGGGATGGGTTCCTCAACATGTTATTGGTCGTAGGCAGAGAGCGGATGTTTTCATTGAGTAAAAGTTCCATTTTCACGCTTCATTGATGGAGATGTTAACGCACGGCGGGAGATTTTACATCGTCTGCTTTCGGGAACGTTTTCCGCTCGTGACGCCTTTTCGGGTGGAAAAAGTTTCGCGATCCGAAGGTTAAAAAATAAAGCTTTAATTAATGAATAATGATTTAATTAAGGAAACTCCGTCCAATATGGTTACTTCGCAAATGTTAGTTAAATCCTGTGGATTGATCGAGGGCTAGTGTTGGAAGAAAACAAATATAATTCGATAAAAAAATGATCTGTTTTAATGTACATATTAAAAAAAAAATTATTAGTTTTTTTATATAAAACAATTCGAGGGAATTACGAAGGAAAACAAGTCAGCCGAAAAATTTAATTCTTCAATATAAGACATTTTGTGATTTTTTCAAAGCGTGTTTTGTAATGCTACTTTTTTTCATTAATATATTTTTCTGTATTTAATACATTTTTTAGGTTAGAATTTATTTTTTAAAAAATTTTAATGCCAAAAATTTTTCCGCCGAATTAAAAAAAAACATTTACTTATCGTGGTTTAATCGAAAATTAAATTTTATTTAGAAGCAGCCAATGTACATCTCTATGCAGGTTTAATTTTTTCAATCATTTAAACATATTTTAATTCATATTAATTGCCTAATTTAATTCGCTTTATCAACTATGTTCATTCATATATATTCTATTCTCAAAATTATTCTTCGAAAATTTTAAATTTTATTCATAGATTTAAAACGTAATATTTAACATTGTATTATCTTAATAATATGGCTAAGCGGACAAATTTAAATTGCGAGAGATCCGTTGGGCTACTGTTGTCAATAGTAACGAACTTTTCAAAACTTTTAATCTAGATTAAGAGACGAAAGATTTCGGCGGGAGATCGAAATGTTCCGCTGTGAGAAGCATCGTCTAAGCCACCTATCGCGCGAACAGATGCCATTATACTCGCCGTTAACCTTCGCCTCGTTCATGTGTAAACGTTATGTATATTTTGAAAAAGTGGACTTTCTTTCTCTTAGTCACAACGCCTCTGCTATCTTATCACCTGACCTTGTTCCGACTACTCCGGCGTCAAGCGTGCCTGTCTTTTCAGGTATCTAAGCCCCGATCTGATTGGCCGATGAATACACTCGTCGAATTGTCGCCGCAGCGTGCTCTCACCAATGAGCTGGGACTTTGGAAAATCGTGGCGTGCTTTCCACGACGTAACACACAAGCTCCACCCTCGCTGATATTCCCCTCTTGTGTTGGCTGCTCCGCTGTGCGAGAAATTTTCCCATCGATTTGTGAATTTTGTGTTTCTTAGTTT
The DNA here is from genome assembly GCA_013235015.1 of Araneus ventricosus. Classification (NCBI taxonomy): domain Eukaryota; kingdom Metazoa; phylum Arthropoda; class Arachnida; order Araneae; family Araneidae; genus Araneus; species Araneus ventricosus. The sequence continues at coordinate 93,239 of BGPR01002896.1, forward strand.
TACGTGTAAAAAAACCTTATTGTGCTTTTTCTTCTTCTCTTTCCTGTTTTTGTCGACAATTAGGCAGAATCTGGTTTCCTAGCTGTTAACTGAGAAATAAAATTTCACTGGAAAATACCGGCAAGTGTGGTGAACATAGACGTGAATGTGTGTTTGTGTTGAGTGTTTCCTGTGCATGTGGGCTCCGAGCGTCCATGTTGCGGAATGGCGGAAAGCTCTGCTGCCGCCAGCTGGCCGAATACGATCTTGAGTGAGCCGGATTAAATACCGACTTCGAATGCTTTCGTTATTTTCTTTCTGTAATGGATATGCGACATGAATTTATTTGAAGCCGTGGTGATCTTATGTGTCCAGTGGTGCTATGGTGTGATGGGCCTGAGAGAGAGCAAACTGTAAACAATAAGAATTCTTGTGTGTGGGTGATTCCGATTGAAATTCTTTTCTCCTGCCCACACCACTACATTAATATTCTGTATGATCTTGCTTTTCCATGGTGCTTGTCAGTGCTGAGGGTTCTGAACGGAGGCCCCCAATGGAAGCCCCGGACAACCCTGTTCTGTTACCTAAACAAACGACTTGGACTAAAGGGGATGATCATATGGTTTTCCTTGACAACATCAGAATCAAAAGTAAGTGGATGTTTGTTTTGATTATTTTATGCGGAATGCCATTATAATATACTGTATTTTCCGTCTGTATGCTATATAAATGATGTGTTGACGTGTTGGAAAGGGGTACCCAATCCCTGCAAAAAACAAAACAAAAAACGATCACATGGGTTTACCTTGGCAACAGCTGGTTCGGATATTACTGAGTTGTTGCGTAACCCCATCGTTGTTGATAGTATTGCTTATAATATGGAATGTTCAATGGATTTGACTTTAAATTTAATTAAAATCAATAATTTAGAACATAAACAATTAATTTTTTGCGGTAATTATACTATACGATGATTATACATTTCGGACTTAGTGTGAAGTTTCGTTTATCTGCGTTTGTTTATTCTAACTTGGGAATTCTTATGTTCGTCGCCGTGACTTTTGATTATTCTTTTCCGGAATGTTACAATTCATTAAGAATCTTTATGGATTGGTTATTTGATCAGTTACCATGTGTCTGTTATTTTGTGCGTGAAATTTTATTTAATGGCATTCTTTCATCGTTTTCGATTTTTTTTTTCACTCCACCGTATTCGTATCCGGTTACAAAGTAGCTAAAGTTAATTCGAATGATAAGGGTGATTGTACTTTAAATTAAAATTAGATTTGCATGTCTACCTGTGTATTTGTGAACTTAGCACCCCAAATGTTTTTAATGTTACCTTAGTTTTAATCTGCAGTTTGCTTGTAAATTTACTTTTCATTTTAATTTGGTAGTAGTACCTACTTTATTTTATTTTAGTTCAGATCTAGTTTATATGGTTATTAGTAGTAATTTTAGATTTGACGTTAGTGAAATAATGCTATTGTGATGTTTGAAATACTTTGTATGATATAGAATTTTTTTTCATGAATTACATATAGGTACTATACTTCATATGGATTTTAAATTCGTTGCATCAAAGAATATTTGCTATAAAAAGCTTTTTTATACTTTGATAGTTTTTGAAAATTTATTTTGTTTATCTTGGGTAAATTTTTTCTTCAGACATACAGTGAATTATATTTTAAAAATATTTTATTTTAATTTTTGCGAAAACGAATGATGTGAACTACTTTCACTTTTTCAGAAATGTTGCTTAATTTAACTGTATTAGCATTAAAGATCTCTATTTTGCAAGTATTATTATATAAACAATCCATTTTACTTATTAATTGTTTTTGTAGAATGCTGGTTATCTAAATTTAATTGTTGCAGTAATATATATGGTTATATTCTTGCAGAAAAAGTTGAAGTATAGTAGTATTTCAGAAACTTGATTATTTTAAATTAAAACTTTCATCAATAACTTTTAATTTGTTTTCAAATGAATAAAGATTGCATGCTTGTTGTATGTTTAATAGATATTGGCATACATAAAATAAAATAAAAAAACTTGCTTATTAGATTTTATAAATTTTCAACTTCACCTATCAATAATCATTTCATGCTAGGTTACTATCTGGTTACCATTCTAAGTAGTAATTGTTAAATTTTAAAAACTGCTTATCTAAAAAAATTATATTTTTACAATATAGGATAGTACTTCTTAATTTTAGAAATGCACTTGCCATTTTTCTCTAAAAAAACTGGTGTTTTTTTTTTGTTGTTGAACATGTTGTATGCCATATATTGTACAGTGATTTGGTAGACATTTAGATATCAATACAATATTTTCTTTATATGCTCCAATTTCTTGATGAAATCTGCCTCTTTTCGTTCCTAAATGCATGTTGAAATGTTTGAATGTAGGAACTATTCAATATGAGGGTTTTAAATCATTATTTTTGTACTACTTTATGCAGTTTTTTCCATTGGGGATAAAGCAGTTCTATTTAAAATGTTTCATCAATATAATTAATCATCAAATCTGGGAAATATTCTTTTGTGAAATTATGTAATGGCATTGTTATGTATGTGTTTATCTAAAATGCTTAATTATTATTTATCTTATTTTGTTAGACTTTTTTAAAGTACAAAGTAACTGTTTAGTACTGTTCGACTTGATTACATGTTTAATTATAATTTTAATGATAAGATTATTAATGCATGTAAAGTGTTTGAAAATGAAATAAAATTAATTGCTTCTTTTTTAATTATTTATTAATCTCACTCCAATTTAATTCAAACTAAAGATTTAAAAATTAAGTAACATTAACGTAAAATGACTTTGTTCTATATTATAAATTTATTTTTAAAAATTTCTTTATTTCTGAAGAAATATTGATATGTTGAATTGGATTTTACGGATTCCTGTAGATTTATACTTTCCAAAGTAATGGAGTCTAGTTGGTAAATCGAAGAGCTACTTAAATACATTTTGGCAAAAAACTAAAAGCATTTTGTATGCGAGCTTAGAGCTGCAATTTATGTATGAAAATCTGAAGTTTAAAATCTGTTGGTTATGAATACTAAAATGAATGTTATAGCAATACATCTTCACTTGTTGATTTCTTCCAACTTGTTTGTGCTGCTATTCTTGTTTATTAAGATGTTTTCGGTGGTGTAAAAAAGAAAGGAGGGGTGGGGGAGACTTCATTCATATGGATTTTTGTTTTATTCTTGATTTAATTTCTATTTAATTTATTTTTAAAGTAATTTTTGCTTTTCTATACAAAAATCTGTAGGACAGCAATATCCGAAAAATCGTAATCCAAATTTTGTGATTACTTTGGAGATTTCTTATGTACACATTTCTGATTCTGTAAAAGTTGAAAGGTCCTTATGTTTGCATGGAACTTTGGAGAATGAGTTGAAAGCATCAAATATTGTAACATTTCATCCTAATGGATAACATTGTTATGCCTGTTCATAGTAACTAATATGTAGCTACACAATAGAACTTGAATACCTACAAATAATCAATTACAGGAAAGTCTGTTTTTAATCTAATATACTATTATTTAATAAATGTATCGTCCATTTTGATGATATTGCAAAAAAGTGTATTGCGTACCTTTCTAAGCTTAAGCAAGCTTTATTTCTTTAGGATTAACTTGTTTATATTTATTTACAAATAATCCACTTTTTGTGCTGTTTTTGTTACGTAATTGATGACTACTAATTTCATTAAAAAAAATTGAGTGTTTAAGATTTATATATCTTAAACACTCAACCAAATTTTCAGAAAAGTGAAGTTTTTAGGTATTAAATCATTTTAGATTTATACTATTTGCCATAGTGCATTCTAGAATGTTTTAACAGGGTGGCTTCTTGTGGTTTACTTTTGTTGTTTCTCTGCTTTAGTTGTATTTTTAGCTGTAAATAATTTATTATGCTTATTTTAATGAATAGGAGGCTAGAAAATGTTACATGTAAGTCTTTGCATTTTAATCAAAAGTTAATATAAGAAATGAAACTGCTGCTTTTAGAATTTTCAAACTTGGTAGCATTTGTACTAATTGGTATCTGTGTTCAGTTCCATGGATTTGGCTTTTCTTCAAAGCTAAATGCAATTTTCTGCTAGGAACTTCCAAACTACTGTATTATTTCCCATCATGAATAAAATGAAATCTTTTATAGAGAAAATTATTTAGGAAGGACTCAACATTTTTTCAGTATTTTTATATTATGTATAAAAGTTCACTCTTAGTACTATGCCATATTCTGTTGTTTAGTTGTAGATTTCTGCATATTGTTGTAGCAAATGTAGGTGAAAAACTTGCAAGCAATTTTTTTTTGTTGAAATTTTACATTGTAAGAGAATGTAAAACAAAAAAGGAAGGTTATAACAAACTTGTGTTCTTTGCAAATGATTACTATAGAAAATTAAAAGAATACGAACTCGAGCTTTGTGATTTAAAGAATCCTAAAAAACACATGCATCAATCAACATCCTTTGATTCAGATTTTTGATTACATGAATATTAACCTGGGAGAACACATGCTATGAAGAGTAATGTAAAGAGGCACAAGAGGGGGGTTGGGAGGTGTGTGTTACACCCTGATACATGATTCTGTAATTTAAGCAAAACTAGCAACATTTTTATGTTATATCTGCTCTAAATGATCCATCGAAATGGCTCTAGTTATACAAGAACTAATTTTTAAATGAAAAAGTTTAATAAATATTACATTACATTATTTAGCTCACATTACTAAATAATAAGAAAAGTATGTAATACATACATGTTTTTTTACATTTTTACTTTCTCGTATACAAAGAGGAAGTATTGTAATTGTCAAAAAATTCAAACTCAAGATTTTGACGAATCTCCATGTATTAGACCTCCCCGAGTCCGAAAAACACAATTTTGGAATTATGTCTGTCTGTGAACACGATAGCTCTAAAATTATTAGAGCTACAGGGATGAAATTTTGTATGTGATCTTAACACATCATTTGTAGGTTTCTATCGAATTTTGGATAAAATCTTTTTATGGGAAGTCTGTCCGTCCACTTTCATGTGAACACTATAACTCAAAAACTTGAATAGCTAGATGGTTAAAATTTGGCGCACAGTTTCATCATCATGAATGTAGGTCCGTATAAAATTTTGGGCCAAATCCGTCAAAGGATTGACTGTCTGTCGGTTTGTATAATCGCAAACTTGTGAACACAATAACTTTTAAGATAATGACTTAGATATATGAAATTTGCTATGTTGCCTTCTAACCTTAATTGTAGATTTGTGTCCAATTTTCGTTTCAATCCGTTAAAAAAAGTTGTTCAAATTGCATATTTGGTTTAAAATGCACATTGCGACTGTGTGTTGGCAGGCGTTTTGCTTATTTTACTCAAGTTAGTATGGTTGGCTTTTGACCTGGGTGGTCTACGAAGGCAATTGTAGCGAGCCGCAAACACGTGCTTTGGAAATTATGGCAACCCCCTAAAACAAAACTTCATTATAACATTCTCCAGATGGACGCCTGTGATTAACCAGAGATATGGTGAAATCTTGTGTGATATCTGTAGTAAGATTTCGTACTCAAAAATGTTAAATAAAGTTGTGGTACCTCAGCGCGCATAAAAATTGCAAACATGCGCAATTTTTTTTTTGTAAAATATTAAGTTTTTGGAAATTCATAAATTTTATATGTTTCATTATAAATCACCATTCATAATTTTTTCTCAAAATAACCAGGCCTTGGGTAAATGCCTCAAAAATATTTACCTACCCATCCCGCTTTACTGGTTGTATGCGTGATGGTTTCGGGGAGGCAACTCCCGCTGGTTTACAAAAGGATCATCAATATTATTATTATGCATGTGGATAAAAAATCTGAATAGTGCTTCTAATTTTCTGGGGGTGCAAAAGGAATATTCTTTTTTTATGCAATCCAAATACAAAATTCTGTGGGGCTTTTCTTTTTAATTCCAATAAATTTTGGATGTAATTCGCTGTTGTTTTTCAGAGTAGTTCCTACAAATTTAAGCTTTTTCTCTAGTAGTTTTTGTAGAAGCGGATAAGACATGCACCAGCTGATAACAATTACATTACATGCAGAATAATATAACTTTTTGCATCACTCTCGTGACATTTTCACTTGGTACCCGCAAAAAATCTCTATTTTATAACTATAGAATGTTCTTGAATCCACCTATTTACTCACCAAAATTTAAATAGCGAGACATCATTATCCTCCTGTTCCTAACACGTTCACTCAACTGAACAAAGTAACCTGACATGTGGATGTGCAAGGGGGCAAGATTTGATCCAAAATTTGATATGGACCTACATTCCTGATGATAAAACTGTGTACCAAATTTTATCTATCTGAGTTTTCGTGCTCACAGACTTCCCGTGGACAGATTTTGTCCAAAATTTGATAGAAACATACAAATTATGTGTAAAGATCACATACCACATTTCATCCCTCCAGCTCTGATAATTTTTGAGTTATCGTGTTCATAGACGGACATAATTAAAATTGTGTTTTTACTTTCTGGTATGTGAAGTATACAAAGGGAAAGTATTGTAATCGTCAAAAAATTTGAACTTGAGATTTTGATAAATCTTTATGTTTTAGACCTCCCCGAGTCCAAAAAACATAATTTTGGAATTATGTGTGTCTGTCTGTGAACACGAGAACTCGAAAACTATTAGAGCTACAGGGATGAAATTTGGTATATGATCTTGACACATAATTTGTAGGTTTCTATCAAATTTTGAACAAAATCCGTCTATGGGAAGTCTGTCTGTCTGCATTCATGTGAACACTATAAGTCAAAAACTTGAATAGTTAGACGGATAAAATTTGGTACACAGTTTTAATCATCAGGAATGTAGGTCTGTATTAAATTTTGGACCAAATCCATCAAAGGGTTGACTGTCTAGCGATCTGTATAATTGCATACTTTTAAACGTAATATCTTCTTAACAAAATTACTTAGATAAATGAAATTTTGTATGTGGCCTTCTAACATTAATTGTGGACTTGTGTTCAATTTTTGTATCAATCTCTTTAAAAAAAGGTGTTCAAATTGCAAATTTGGTGTTCTTTATCTTATGCAGCCCTACTGCGTAGTCACACTGTCTTCTGATTCTAATTTCAAATCACACAATGACACAAGACTATTATTGCATAATGGCGAGTTAAGCTTCCACTTTTTATCCCCGCCTTTCACTTTTGGCGGTAGGGAAACCTTGATTGTTGTTGAAGGTTCGTTTCGGAGATCGTGGGAAAACTTGTGGCTTTCTGGGCGTAGAGCCGATTCGAAATTTTTATCCGCATGGAGGGTGTGAGGAAATGACACCTTATACAAGAGTTTTTGAGTAATAAGTATACGGGAAAGTTTAGGAGAGGCCACTCCTGCTGGTTCTCAGGGAGGTCTAAAACGAGAGATTCATCAAATCAATTCGAGTTCGTATTTTTTGGCAATTGCAATACTTTCTTTTTGTATACGAGAAAGTAATAAAAGAATTGAAACACGTGCAGTCTGTTGAATGCAACCTTACAGGCAGCTAGTATGGGTTTGACACATTTAAACCCAAAGGAAGTCAGCATGGGGTGTGAAACACCTTTTGTGTGTCCTTGCAGGTTAATAATAAGAAAAGATTTATGTGATTAACCTGGCATAAAAACTTACATGGCAGCCATTTTCAGAAAGGGGTGGGGGATGATATCCAATTATAAATACAAAATCGCAAATCCACATGATATACTTGATTAACATTATTATAGAAGTAACAAAATAATTTTAAACACAAAGCAGTTTATGAAGTCTTCTGAGTTGGAAGCTGCTAATTTAAAATGTGTTTTTATTATATAAAAAAAAAAACCCCATCTACAGTAGAACCCGAGAATCCAATCGCCAGAAATCCGAAATTTCGGATGATCCGAACATCTTTTTAAAATTTTCTGAAAAATGAAGGGAAAATAACAATTACGAATCAGAAACAAAGCTAATGTTTATTCCTATCTTAAAAGAAGTATTAGAATTGTTCTTTTAAGAATGAATACAGTATTTTAATTAGGAGAAACAAACTCGGATATATTCTTTTTACCCTCAACTTGTTTTTCCCTATACCATGTGAATCGCTGCATGTTCTTTCCATATGCCTTCACAGAGCACCCAGAATCGATACTCTTCTACATTTCATATATCAAGAATATTTTATCGAATTTCCCGGATAATCCAAATTCCCTGGAATCCGAACAAAGGTCAGCCCCAATTAGTTCTGATTCCTGGGGTTCTACTGTATTATGTTCCTTTAATTATTTGCTTTTAGTAGTTCATAAGTTAATTAATGTAATTTTTTTCCCTTCAGCTGTATGGAATATTTTTCTTGATTTTTACATGCTAGGGAACATCTGAATTGTACCCACATTTTTTGTATTCCCCAATTTTCTGTGGGTATGAGTAAAATTATACAAAGTGTTAATAAATCTGTCAGAAAATTATTAATTTCTAATAACAGTAAATCTGTTATTATTGAATCTAAAATTATTGAATTTATCTTTCAAATTGTATGGCTTAGGTATAATCATCTATTTGTATAACTTAACATTAGAGGAATAAATTCCAGAAATAAAATTTTGCTAACCAGCTAAATTAATTTCAGTGTTTGTATTGAAAAATATAATTTCAAGTAAACTGTTTATGTATTGATATTCATATATATACTATCCTAGGTAAAGAAATTATTTTCAAAAATAAAAATTTTTAATAAAAATTATTTGAAAGAAAAAGTCATTGTTCTAATCAAATCTGAATTATTTATTCTTGAAATGATATGTAAACTTTTTACTGTTTTTGGCAGAAGTATTCGAATGCTTGTAGTCTATCCAGAATAGCCTAGTGTCTACTGCTTCCCTAAGGCATGAAAAAAGTGCTTGAATATTGATTTCAGTCATGAAAATCCTGAAAATGCCCAACATTTCTTCTCCTCATTCACAAAATTTTCTCTCAGAATTCCAAGCTGAACAAAGAATTTTATTGGTTTTCTGCACATATTAGTAATTCTTAAAAATATTAAAATTGTAGATGAACTTGGGGCATGTTTTAGTTTGTAAACTCATCTTTTACGTAACTGGAAAGCTAATTATTAAACTAAATACTTGTATTTTAAACCAACTCTTTTAAGTCTAAACTGTGGTTTATACAAGTTTGCATCTTTTATTTTAGTAAGTAAATAAATTATGATGCACAAGTCTGAATTTTTTTTTCCTTCAACATATATTTTGTATCAGTAAAGTGAGAACATGTGTAGAGTATGTTTTAAAATTTAGGCAATCTTTTTTTGTAGAAAGCTTCATGGAAAATTTGCTTCAAGTCCATGTGGTATTTGTAAGCAGCAATTTGTTATGCGTGTCTCTTAATAAATTAAAAATTCAGATGTGTTGAGTGATATTTCAATTAACTAATAAAAAAAATTTAGTTATTTATATTGCCTTGGGAATTTCATAGTTAATTTTGAACCTGAAAGCAGCTGGGGGAAAAAAAAATATCAATCCTCCCTTGGAACTTCGATTCCTTGAAAATTGAGCATTATATGACCAAAAAGCATTTTGTCTTGAAATAGACTTCCTTTGATCTTCTCTAATATTAAATTCATTTTCAAGGAATAATTTTTATATTAATGGTAATACATATTTTTATGTATCATTTATAAATTGATACAGCTTTAATATTAATTTTTTAAAGAATAGAGAAATTGCTTGTATATTTTTCTCTGCCACCTTTTATTTTCTGTCTATTTAGATAAGCTACTTCATGTTATTTTGCATTAATTTCTATGATGTTTCTGAAATTTTTCAAGTTAGGTAATAAATTACAAAAGGATTTACAAATTTTTCATGCAAACCATTTTTGAAAAATATGCTTTTATTAAAAGAAAAGCAAGTTCTTGTTCAATGGATTGCACTGCATAGTATATAATGTAATTTGGATCAGTGGTTCCCAACCTTCTTTCACTCGCATACATACCCCTTGATTAGTTTTTTTTAATTTTTGAGTATCCCCTTATTGTTATATCCCTCCAAACATCCCTCAGCCCAAAAATGTTTATTATAAGGGCTTAGGAGTCAAACGACTTTAATGAAATTAAAGTGATAGAACTGATTTTTGGTCCAATATTTTATTCCATTTTTTAAAGTAGTATTAGTTCAACATCAAAAGAAGTGAAAACAGTATTGAAATAATTTTGCATGAATTTGAGAGCTAACAATTACTCAATGACTAGATATTAATCAATTTCTACCTTTTTCTGATTTTGTGAATAGGCTTTAGGACTCGTACAATTTTCACTTTCGTTTTTCATACGAACTTGAGAAAACAAAATTCTAGAATACTCTTATGTTTAGTGTTTTCCGCCATTACCAAGATCACTTTCGTGTGCCCCTAACTGGTCCCCTGCATACCCCAGGTTGGGAACCTCTGATTTAGATGAATGGGTTCAGCAATTTGATGACAGTTTTTTTGTACTGTTATCATAAATCAGCTTTTAAATAATATTTCAAAAAAATGGAACCAAATTTGTTAGAAAGGTTTGTCTATTTCACAAAGCTCCTGAAGTTGCATGGTTTGACAGATTTTTTAATGATCTGGATGCTCAAATATAATTGATAAAATCTTGTATGTGGGACAGTGTAAATTTTTATTTAATTTTTACTTCACTGCATATTTAATTTTTTTTTTAATGAGAGATAAAATTTGTACAATTTTTTTTCCTTGTTTCTTATTCGTTGACCTTGTCTAAAAAGGAACCGCACTTGCCCTATCGCGAGTTTGGAGTTTAGTATTCCTTGTTAGGTCTCTGGGATGCTCAAGTTTACAGATTCTTTATTTATTTTTTTTTCTTCTGATTTTTATTTTCATTTCCTTACTTACTTCAATCTGTTACCTTCCCCTTTCTTCTCTTGGTTTCAATCCCTTCCCGGAACTACAGAGACCCGCCAGGCCACATTCTTTGAATACCGTCTCAATCCCAACTTGGGATCCAGACTGCTTTCGCATGCGTTGTTATGGGAAGTAAGCAAACTTAACCCACAGTAATTATCTCTCTTGCTGCATCTACGGTCTTGTTTTGAGGAAGTGTGAATTAGGGAGAAATGAACTCGCGTATCATCGCCGTGGGTGGGGAAACCTTTTATGCAGGAACTTTAAATTTATTTATAACAAGTTAGTTAAGGAAAGAAATGAACACCCACGTAGGCTTAAGGTATAGTACATAAATAAATTTATTTACATCGAAATCTGCTAAAAAGGGTAAAAATGTTGTTCCTTAAATGACGTGGGATGGAGATTCTTTAGTTTTTTCCCCCTCTCGCGATTCTTTCTTCGAATGGAGGGAAAAAAAAAAAAAAAAAAAATCCGCGCTCCCATAATTGGAAAATGGATGGGGAAGTCGAGCGTTAATTATCAGTACGTGAAAACTATTCCGCATAAATAAGTTATTAAATAATTTTTAATGAGATGTTTGAGTCAGAACAATTTTTAAAACTTCATTTGCATTTTTCTAATAAAGGGCCTGAAATTAGAATGCTGTGCGAAATTTTTCGGGAGCCATTGATTTAAGAAGCTTTTGTATAGAAGGGTCTTTCTCAGCCATGTAGAATTTAGGACTCGCCTTTTCTTATTAGTTTTGGTAGCGCCATCTTTCCAATGATTTTGGTTAAATTTAGGTCATCTTCCAATGAATTTTCGTATTTTAAGTAATTGATGTAAAGTTACTTTTTGGATTATTTAAACGTATTTACCACCTTTTAGGGTGGCGTTTTATTTTTTAATGAATAGAATGGACCTTTTCTTATTTTGGTTTCAACCAGAGATTTTTTAAACTTTTACTACGCCAAAACCATTTTGGCTGCGAAAGTATTTTGCGAGCCCGTTTATGAGCATAGTCTTTTTAGCTATCCCAAGTGTAGTCATAATAGGTAATAATAAATAGAAAATTTAATTAAAAGTTTATTTGTAAAAATTTAATAAAAGTTTCAAATCAAAATCGTTTTCTCAGTTATATTTAGGGTTGCCGTAATTGCCAAGTATTGATACAGAAATATTTAAGTGCTAAATAAATAAAACATCGAAAAAGTGGGTAGGTAATGGTTTATAAATAAATAAATATAATAAATAAGATAATCCGATAAAAATCAAAGTGTAAGCAAGCTAATAAAATGAACATGCAGAATTATAAAAAAGATGCGAGGCTAATCCTTTTTAGCCCAGTCATATTTTAGAAGCTGGTTTTACTTTCTCAATTATATCAGTTACTTCTTTCATACAATTATACAATTGCGCGCAATTCATTTTAAAATTTTAATGACGTAGGGAGAAAACGGGACAAATAGTAATACGGGACTGAGTTGTGAAAGACGGTGACAGTTCCGTATTTACGGGACGTATGACAATCCTAATTATATTTGCTTGCGACCTTTCTGTGGGTCAGGACCAATAATGTAAATAACTCTTTAAATATTTAATCTTTTCAATTTTTTTTCATTCAAATTTTTGCGCCACCTTATGGGGCGTTCCCTCAGGTTAAAAATGACTGGCGTAGGAAATAAAATTGAAATTTTGATTTAAAATTTTTTTCGAGAACATTCGTTTGATAATACTGCAGAAAGAATTGGGGTTCAGCTTTTAACCCTCTATAGATCACGTGCGTTGGAGACAGTTAAGTTCGTTTATCTCTAGGAAAAAATATTACGAACTTGATACTTTTTATCTTCCAATCCCGGCCTTGAGCACTTGTGACTGGCTTAGAAGAAAGATAAGTGTTGGTAGCATAAAGGGGAGAAATGCTAAAAATAAGTTCGATTTAGGACTTTGATATACTCCGTGCGGCGCACTGCTAATTGTGTAACGGATTTTCTAAGCTGTACGTGCCAATTTTTATGAACCTTGTTAGTATTTGGAACACCAACAGTTAATTTGAAAATATAAAGGAGAAATTGCATGAGAATAACAAAATTTTAACATTTATTTTGTTTTCGCATAAAAAATATTCATACCGGTTATTCGTCACTGCTTTTAAAGAATTAAAAATGACGCATCCAAAATTTATAAGTTGGAATGGAGTTACAAACATTTTTCATTAGAGGGTGTTGCTTAAAATGGCGATAAAGTTCTATTGCCTTGAATATATTCTGATTTAAGTTAATTATTTTTTCAGTTAAATTCACTTTCCGGTGTTTATGAATTTCTTTCAGATCATTAATTAATGTCGGGACTGTTAAACATTATGCTGTAATAAATAATGTTTATCGTTATACTAATATAGCTTAATTTTAAAACTGATAATGACTAAAAACTACCTTAAAACCTGTTTCAAGCGATGAACGTGCCAGTAGCTTGAAATCGTCTGTTTAAAGGGAATTGAGAAAGAAGTAAAGAGAAAAAATATACAGTTTAAAACTACATCAGTTACGAAGTTTGAAACGGAAATTTTCTTTACCTCTTCAAAGAAATTGGCACATTTATGTTTTTTAGTTTTTTTGAAAATTAATTTTTTTTATTATGAAAAAAGTATTAAAACCTGACGAAGAAAAATTCAGCAGAATTAGTTTAATTTTTTCCGATTCATTGAATAGTTGCGATAAAAAAAATGGAACATAACGAAATAAAAAAAAATATTTTTTTTTCCCTTTTTACTTAAAAAAAGAAATCGTCTCAGAAGAGATTAATTAGTAAAATCGCGTTCAAATCTGAATTATTTGTTAGGCATTTCATTGTAATTAAATTTAATTTACAACCTAAAACTCTCACAAACCATAAAGCAAAATAGAAAGAATGATACATCTTCATTTAGGATGGCACTTAAGTTCTTAATATTTTCATTAATTTTAAATTTTATGTGTGTTGCGTACGTAGTTTAACAGTGCTTGGATTATATTTAATAGTAATAGTAAAATGTTTTATAACGTACGTCATAAGTATAGATTGTAAGTTAGAATACAGAATAATTTGTAACTCTGAATCCTTTAGAACAGAATCTTTCCAAAGGATTCTTTTTTCTGGATAAAAATCTGGTTTGACTTTATATAATCCTTCATTAAGCAACTTATCTGCCGTGCGGAATTTCTTTGATTTGCGCTGCTTGGGTTTATTATTATTATTATTATTATTTTTTTTTTTTACAAAATCAGAGTTAAATAAGAGGTAGGTTTATGATCGGAATTTTCGAAACCACCCGTTTTTTCACCGCACGACAGTTTCTATTACATTTTAAATATTTTGCTGATGAATTTAACTGTTGTTTCAGTCTATTAACCTTTTTTAATTATCTCATACCGGCATGGGAAATAATGATAGCCGTTTTTGTTGGCTGCGCAAAAGTGCTGTATGAATCCTTCGGGATGAGATATGTTTTTGCTTCTCTCTTTCTGGCAACGGCAAGCGCCAAACTGTCTATACGGGTAGTGGGAAAGAGGGATTTCTTTTGTTATGAGGGTTGGTGTCTGGGAAAACTACGGAAAGGTCATCGCCCTGCAAATGGAATGTCGAGGAAAATTTAAGCTCGCCCTCTTTATTTTCATGCCATAGACGTTGGGAACGAAAAAGTTTGGCTCTTTAATATCTTTTTTGAAATAAAATAAATTATCAGATTCCCATTTCGATTTATTTTGATGAGAAATTATCACGGGAGAGATTAGTTTCTTTTTGCATTGTCAAGCAAATAAGGCTCTTCACAGATGAGCCAGAATAATGGATTTCGGTTTAAAATACGAACTCTTAACAGATAAGTATTTTTTATCATTAAAAAAAAAGTAACAATAAAAAGGCTATCTGTATCAGGGGTTCTTAAATTTTTTCCATGCGCTGCCCCATTTCTGGCGTGCCTCTGAGGTTAAAAAATAAATAAGAAAATAAATATCATGAAATAAATATAAGAGAATTTAATCAAATTTTAATGAGATCTTTTAATGTGATTGATTTTCTTGGCTGTTTTTTCTCGCAAATAGGGGAATTTGCAAGAATGCCTAGTGAGAATGTTTGCGACCCCATTTGGGGTACCGTTCCACAGTTTAACTCCGAACTATGTTATTCTTTAATATAAAAAGGTAACAGAATCCGAATAAACACTTTCAATCGTCAATAAAAGATTCCAGCGATATATTTTGAACTTGTAATAATCATGAAAATAAAAAAAAATATTAAGCCTAATAAATTTGCGTTTTATAATAAAAAAAATATCGAAATGGAACTCACTTAAAATTAAATTAAAAAACATTCAAGGAAAAACTCTTATCCAGTTTTAGAACTTGAAGATTTATTTTTAAAATTTCAAATCACATGTTTCTTTTGTCGGAAATTCGACGAAGTAGTCTATGATTGCATTTCTAATGGAACAATCTACTTATAGGTTGAAAAAATTTGAATGGTGTTCGGACTATTGAATTTTACTACTTGAATCAGAGGAGAATGTTGAGAGATGAGAATTCATAAGTGGTATAATTTACTACTTGAAAATCTTAATCGCGATGCGAAAAGGATTTGCTGTGGCAGTCTGCCTAATTTTTGAGATGTGGTTGTCTCCAATCTCTAGGTATAAATAAATATAGATTTTACTGGAACAAACTATTAGAAAGCAGGAGTTTCAAGTTTACTGAGTTATTATACGATAAAATGAGATCGATGTCGATACTGTTTTGTATTTGCAATACTGAGTCGTTGATTTTATTGAACAGGAAGTCGAGAAGATCAAGGTGATTAAAGCAGCCTAAATTATGTACGTCAGCTTAGTGTCTAGAATGTGATTTGCGGTAAAAAAGAAAATTTCATTTTTTGTGAATAAATACTAAAATTAATTTCTTGTTCTTCATTAATAATAAAAAAGGGGAAGCAAAGGAATCTTGCAGAAAAGTGTTTGAACTTTTATACCCTTACAGTTCAAAAAATAAATCTTTTGTATTAAAAGTCAACATAGTGTTGCATAATTATTAATAGTAATCACTCTCTGTGGTACTTATTTTACTTGTATTGCATCTTGCCCGTTTCTCTTAACCTTTGTTTAGAGCCAGCTTCATCAGCTAATATTTATCTTTTACTGATAAAGGCCGACCAGAAAAAATATTGTCCTCGATTTCAACATAACAAATTTTTTCATTCAAGACAAAATGCTTAAATCATATTTAATTGTTTTTCATTTAAGAAGTATAAAAGTTCTTGTTTAAGTCATTCCGAACTTTTTTTTCTATACCTGTTTGTTTCAGCTTTAGATATAATAGAAATACAGTAGTGGCTAATGAAAAAGGACCACCTTCGATTTTGTCATGTTTTATACACGAGACTGACACAATCGCTTAAAGGATGGCGCAAAAGAAAAACGATTATTCAATGATGTGTTTCTATAGCAAACCAATCAAAATTACTTTCTTTTCAACAGTATTTGCGTTTTCATTGGCCCCTGCTGTAGTTTTTCTGATATTTAAAGGACATCTCCGTGTTTACAAAAAAAATATTGTCTTCATTGACAAAATTACATATTTTTCTTAAGGTATCCGCATACTTTCAAAAACCCATTTTTGACCGAAAATCATATATTTTTTTTAATGTCTTATCTGAAAGCCTATTGTTTTTAGTTTTCAAAACAGTTTTTATTTTATATCTATGATGATCAGAAGTGAAATTAGAGACATTTTAGTAGAACTTGACAGTTGAAAATGGAGTGGCAAATAATACGATAAAGAAGCATTTTTCATTGTTTTTACTTAAGATATTTAAATTTTATTGTTTATTTTTGTTTTATACTATTTTACATATACCAGGTATTATTTTGAAAGATTTTCAGTGTGAATTTCTTTGTTTTCTATGACATTGTTGCAAATTTAGGTAATTTTGAATCATTGCAGTATCTTGATTCTCCGTTAATGATGTAATTTTTGATAATAAACATAGGAAAAGTACATAAATTGTACTTATGATCAATATCAATCACTAAAAGTATCTCTAGATCAACTAATAGGCTTTATAAAGTTATTTGACTGAAAAACAATATTCAAATCTATTGATGGCAGCTGAATGATAGAAAACGATAATGACACATAAGGCTCAAAACAACAACAACAACAACAAAAAAAAAAAATCCAATCGGAAATTTTTTAAAAATGTGCTAAGCTGGCAAAAACTAAGGACTAGCCTACAAAACTGGGGAGTATTGAAGAAAAATTCTTTTTTCTTCTCATTGTAAATTAAAAACATAAACTTTAAACTCATTTTTCTCGAAATGTGATTTTTTGCAAAATTTTCATTTTTCAAACACGATAACTAAAATTCAACTTAAAATATCTGTCTCAAATTTGGCATACATATTATTTATTATATTGTCTAGGTAATGAACCAAAATATAAGTGAAATAATGCTCCATTAAAAAGTTATGCATCTTTTAAGGTTTGAAAAAAGGCAGAAATTCTTTAAAAATTCATGATTTCACACTAAAACTCTTATAATTTACATGTTTTTAGATACATTGCAAAACTTTTGCTTCAGAACCTAGCCAATAGTTGAAGAATTATATATGCTAAAGGATTTATCATTCTGATAATTTCTTTTTGAACGAGGGTGTTTGAAAAAAGGTCAAATTTAGTGCAAAAAAAATCTTAAGTTTTTTCAAATTTTTAAAAATATATTTAATTCATTTAACTTTTTTCTATGATTTATTAAGTTTTGACATAAATGTCATATAAAAATACAAAAATATTGCTTCAAATATCATTATTTAAAAAAAAGGCCTCCGAACGAACTGACTTCCGACTGAATATGATCACCATATTTGGAAATTTAGTTTTCAAACTGTGTTATATCTTTTAAAATCGAGGCAAATTAAAATCACTTCAAATTCCAGAATAAAGCCTTCATAACCTGTGTAAGAATAGAATCAGCATTATTGCTCAGGCGATTGGAATGTATTAGAGCAGTAATAAACACAGCAGTTGTTTATCATAAAGGTAGTGGGAGAAAATAAAAAAGCTGGAAATGACGTCTGTGGTTTAAAAAAAGTGCAATAACTTTTTATGTTTTTGACATAGAATAACAAAGTTATGTGACTAAAGAATTCGTCCATCTATGTAGCAATCCTAAGTATATGCGAATATTATGTTTATTATTTAATCAACTGCCAAATTTTTTCCCAAAAATATTCATGGGTTCTTTAATGAATATATGCAGTGATGCCTTTTGTTTTGGTTTAAATAAATACAACTTTTCATAAGTTTTTCATAAAATAATCGAAATTAAGATCTTTGGAGATGAATAAAAGGAAATGGATCAAGAATAGAATTAAGATTAATGAAGAGTTTTTGTGTTTTGCATGTAAATTCAGTATAGGAATGCTTTAATGCTAGAATTGCATGTTGTCTTAGTGGCAGTTTTACTGTAATTTACTATATTTGCACTTTACTATTCAATATTTGTTTCAATAATGATCTGTCTGTCGCAAAGTAGACCATTGTTTAACTCAGTATGACCGAGCCTGACTTTTGCGCCATTAAAATAAAAAATGTCACCGAGTTTGTAAACTACCCGATTTGTTTTTAAGTCTATTCTTGGACGTGAAATTCATATTGAGCAATGGCAATTTTAATTGTCAAAAACTCTCAAAATTGATTAAGTTTCCATTTTAGTGTGTGGGGGGAGACTAATTTAAAATATCAATTCAGCACATATGATAATAGGGAGAATATTGAGTTGTAAGGGTAAACTCTTAATATTTGCGAAAACAGTCAAAGCAATTCGTAAAAGATTCTCCTAGGAGAATTTTTGGTTTCAAAGCATTAGTCATACCACATTAAAAAAATTTGGATGATAAATAAATGCTTGTTATACCATACCTTAATTATAATAATAAATAAAATAGAGAATTAGATGATGTTATTTTTAATTTTTATTGCAATTTCGTAATTATGTAACCCTAACCCCCCATTAGACAATCATATTCACAAAAATTGCACGTTTGTGCTTTTGACACCAGTACTTTCAAATGTGCATGGCATTTCACATCGTGCTTCTATTTAGTTTGACATTTAACTTTTTATCTAGGAACATATTAATAAAAATTTACATCATCGATAAGTATCTAGTTATTCTGAAACCATGTGCACCTGTATTTTATTTTTGGAAAACTTTCAGCTGTGCGTTGTTTGAAAACTGGGGCAAAATCCTTGATGACCGTGCGAGAGGAATTCTGTCTGTTTGGCCTTGATACTGATTGATAATTTTCTTAGTCATCTCGGTGCTTCTGCCCTCAAGAGTTCACCTGATAGCAAATGAGCAGTTATTCCACTTATGCTGCTCAAAATTAAAGATTTCGTGCAAATTCTGCATATTCAGGGTTTGTATCATTAGACTGAAACTTTTTAAACATGCATATTTCAATTAAGTATTTGATACTTCAACAGTTAAAAATTCTGTGAGGTCGGTCAGTGGTTTTAAATGATGCAAGGGCCAATCTGCATGATGCAGATCTGCAGCATCTGGTGAAGGCAAATGGTAAAAATTTAATTAAAAATCAGATTAACTAAAGTGAGTGCCATAAAAGATACATAGAATCTAGAATTAGACAAATGGTACGAGTGTGCGTGCGTGTGGGGTGACTTGTAAGATTGAATGGCTGAAAATCTTTCCTGCCTGGTAAAATTTCAAGTAAACGCACGCGAAGTAGAAGGTCATGCAGTTTGCAATAATAATAAAAGTGTAAGAATTATCTTCTACTTTGTTATGTTTTATTGCATGTAAATTTTTATTTTTTATTGCTTGTAATTCTTTTTTTTAAATATTGATATTTAGTATAAGAGCGAGAATAACTCTGGAAAAACTCGTTTTATTTTTATAAATTGTTTTAACCATCGTTGAATGCGGAATCAGGTAGTCCTTTGCATATCATGAGATCCAGAAATGAATATATATGTAAATTATTTATGTATATATAGAACAGTCATTTGATGTATATTTCCGTGTAATTCCATTTTCGGTGTCCCTGTCCTTTTTTTATAAAGAGTTATAGTTGGCAGTCTAAATAATAATTCTTTGAGTGAGAATTGCGAACTCGGCTTTTTCTCAGTTCAAACCACGTCTTTTTCATTGAATTTTCCTTTCAAACGAGTACATAACTTTTAGCAGTGCCATCACATTTCAAGTTTAGACCTTCACAATCCTTAAAAATATCCTCTTTCTCTTCAATTTCAACACATGCAGGCATGTCTTAGTGGGTGGTATAGTTTTTCATACAAAAGTGTACATTGAATTTTAAGTTTTGTAAGGCCTTAATTTAATTTTAAATAATATGCCTAATTCTTTAGAAGCATATTTACGATCTCGACTTCAACCTGAAATCTTTGCGTTTCTCCCAAACATTTTGTAAGGTGCAGCATGATCTAACATCTAAACTCAAAACTGTTCTAACTTACATATGAGAAATAACGCCTTAATCAACTTCCAATGTATTCGTGCATCTGAGGCAAGATTGCAGGTTGCACTCGCTATTCCTTTATTGAAGCATATTTTTAAGATTGACTAAGATTAAGCTTGATTCTGCACATGAAACATGCTTATTTTGCACAAAAACTTATCTGCATCAAATTATATATATATATATATATGCAATTATGCAAAGATTACCTAAAAATCCATTCACTGACTATCATGAGTCATTATATCATTCGCTGTATTAAGATTTAGTTGAGAGGAAGCGAAGTAGCATTTCGAAAGTTTGATTTAGGTCACCATCAGAATATTACATGAATTAACAAATCACATTTTCGCATTAGTTTAGAATAGTGATTGAAAAAACGCGAATTTTTCACAGAAATTGATTCTTACCCAAGCAAGACATGCTTTGAAGAAAATAAGCGGAAATCGCATGGGTCTGAAATAGAAGCATTAAAAAATAGCACACTTACTTTATCACAAGTTATTGTTTGGCTTAATTTAAGGTTTGCAAAACTATTGCGGGTTGTATAAACGGACTTTTCGGTTTTTGTCCTAGTATGCATTATTCTTTTAGAAAAATTAAGACAGGCATAATATTTTAGGGCGCAGTTCAATTCTTTAAAAACTACAACATGCTTGTCTTAATGGTCTCAAAAGGAACCTTTGGGTTCTTGATGACCGAAAACAACCGAGTTTGCTTTGCGTAGTTAAATATTTTCTTCGTTGCCATCTAATCAAGGTTTGAGGGAGACAGCTGCAATGCTGTTATAAGAAATCTTCAGTTTCTACTGTTTTTACTTTCTCGTATATGAAGTATACAAAGAGAAAGTATTGTAATCGTCAAAAAATTCAAACTTGAGATTTTGACGAATTTCCACGTTTTAGACCTCCCTGAGTTCGAAAACACAATTTTGGAATTATGTCTGTCTGTGAATACGATAACTCAAAAACTATTAGAGCTACGGTGATGAAATTTGGTATGTGGTCTTTAAACATAATTTGTAGGTTTCTATCAAATTTTGGACAAAATCCGTCGACGGGAAGTCTGTCTGCTTGTATGTCCGCGATCATGTGAACACTATAACTCAAAAACTTGAATAGCTAGATGGATAAAGCACAGTTTTATTCATGAATGTAGGTCCCAGATAAATTTTAATAAACACAAAGGGTTGACTGTCTGTCGTGTATAATTTACTTTTGAAAAGACGCTATTCCATTTTTGGGCAGGCAGATTTGAAGTAATCTTCTTGTCCTTGAGCCGTCCAAGAGCGGAAAATCGGTGCGCATCTCTTTGTAATTGATTCTTTACCTAGTTATTACTTGCGTACTGGAAGTAATTAATCTCTGTGCATGCATTAGCGGAGCTTGCTAGAAAATAAATATTGCTAAGTTTTAATACATACACATCTCTTTGAATTTGATTCTTCACCTAAATATTTTACAATCGCTATAATCTACAATGAAAAACCTTCTGATAGTCATTGCATTCTAGGTTACAGTAGGTTCGAATTTTTTATCCACACAGGGGGAGGGGAAATGACAAATTTTTGAGAAGTATACGAGAAAGTTTAGGGGAGGCCACTCCCGCTGGTTCATTTAAGCCAAGCCATGCAGACCGCACAAAATCCGTCAATACTTTTATATATCATTTCGAATTATTTGTAGGTTGTGTTGATTTTGATTGAAATGCATCGTGTTAGAAATGGTGCTAAAGTAGGACAAAGATGTATAATTTATTTCAAGAAATCTGGAATTCTATGCGTTCTCTTTTTATTTATTCTTTTATTTTAATTTCCAACGAACATTCTGTGTTAGCTATAGATCCCTCCCTGCGACTATTCTTTTCATATGCACTGGTGGACAAATGCTAAGGACCATTTTTAAGATGTGGAAAATTTGGACTTAAAATTTATTAAACTTGAATCTTCGAATAGTTATAATTGAAATGCAATTTAAATTATGTATTCTATTTATTAATACAGTGAAACCTCTTCGAAAGGCCACCCCTGCATAGCGGTCACCCCTCTTAACGGCCAATTTTTCGTGGCACTGATTTTTCGGCCCATAGACCTAATGTTAAAATAACCCCTAGCAACGGCCACCCAACCCCTCTGAACGGCCGCCGGGTGGGTTCGCCCATCCCATTTGACAAACGTATAGGTTAGAGATTTACTTTTTAAACTGAAAAACAAACTTGAAAAAATGGTTTTTTCGAGAAGGGTAAAAACTTAAAACAGTCACAAATTGTATCCTTTTATCAAAAAATGTAAAAATTATTAAATAAAGTACTATTTTCTCTTTAGATAAGTCTCAAACTTCATTTTAAATAAGAAATATGTGTCAAACTTGTTTATATTATGTATTGTAGCAATTATCTTGTAATTGTAACGAAAACCCTTCAGAGTGGCCAATTTTTCTCAGAACAGAGGGGTGGCCGCTCAGAGAGATTTCACTGTATACACATGAGTATTCAGGATATTCAACTTCCATAAAATTCAATATTACTGTTCGAAGATTCAAGTTCAAAAAATATCAATTTATGTAAGAACCCTCATAATTTAGCGTCTCTTGGGGTGTACCGAAATTCATCTCTCTGCAATGCCGATATCTTTCTGAATATTAACGATATTGAACTGGAATTTTTATATAAGTTGCCCTATATATCTGTCTTTCAAATTATGAAAGAAAAAATTCGCTACATTCGCGCATGCACTGTAATAATTATTTACTACAAATGCTCTTTGTGTCCAGTAATATTCAAATTATTTGATTCAAATTTTAATACAAAGCTTCTTTTACATATTGTCAGATATTCTGTAAGTTTCGTACAATTTGGTTGGAAACTTTGCATCAATTTGTGGACGGTCCCCTAAATGTCCTAGTGACCAAATCTTCACTATAAAATGTGAGTTCCGACTATTGTATGTCCCACGTTTTTCCGCAACTGATTGCGAACCGTTGTATTCCTATCAAGTCCAAATTTTTTTAAATCTTAAAAATGGTCCTTAGCATTTGTCCACCAGTGTATTGTTGTAGGTAATCACGGATTCTCTACTGGGAAATTTGCAATTGAGTTTGAAGAAATCCGAGATTCATTCTTTCATTCCTTAAATTTTGAAGCTTATTAGTTTTTAAAGTACAGCATTTTATACACATTATAAGAGTAACTGAGAGCCAATTTCGGTTGGCTGGAAAATATCATTGAAAAAAATCTCAGCAGTAGCACTAGAGAATTTCAACACTTTTTAGCATGTCTGTTCAAAATAATTATGCACCATTCTTCCTGATTTGTACGCTCTTCCCTGTTTCTTGAAAAACCTGAGTGATTCTAAACTTTTGAGGTATGTGGTACAGTTTTTAGATGCGTGGTATAATTTCAATTGCTATTATTTTCCTTGATTTATTTAAAATAGAAAATTCTATTGTTATTGTTTCACCAATGCCCATAATTACGGAATACAAGTTTTAACTACAGCTTAATTGCAATGTTTTATTACACTTCCAAGTTTTCTAAACTTCTCCGAAAGCATGATTATTATTTTTACATCACAAATGTGTATGTGAAATCAATGAGGTAGAAAACCAGTTGTGTGCCTCATAAATTAAATGTTTAGATTGATCTGGCTTATGGAAATGCAAGTTAATTTATGCGTTCAGGATTTTTACTGATTCACCCGCTAAAAACAAGGTGTATTATGGTTAAGAACAATTAAATCGGGCATTTTACTTCCAGCGATTATATTATTCATTAATAATCTTTTAACTAGTTTAGTGAATTAAATAGTTCAGCCTGTTTGTGAGTACAGCCTTTCTGTGGTATTCATCTGTAAACGAAGGCTATGTTTTTTTTATATCTAGTTTTAAAGCAGCATCTAGATCTACTTTTCATAGTCATAAATTAATTGTTAGAATGTACACATTTTAAAAAATTACTATAGCTCTGGAAGCTATGCGTGTTTATAGGCTTGATCGAACCTGGTTTTTGGTGTTCTCCCCAAAGCCGCAAATTCATCTTTCATTTCGACCCAGCCTGTCTTGTTTTTATATTAATTCCTACATGTTCATGATTTTATTTAAATAAAAATATTTTTTTTATTATTTAGTTCTACCCACTCTCGAGGTACTAAAAAATACCAGCCGACCCTTGCAGTGGAAATATAGAGGAAGTATCCGAGCTCAAATTTCCATCTTGTTCTTAGAAAGCTCTAGTATAGGGGTTTCCAATCTATAGTACATGTAGCACTAATTGTGCATTGCATTATTTTGGGCAGTACAATTTTTACACAGAAGGTTTTAAATGAATGCAAAAGGAAGTCCCTTTTTAACATTTTATTTTAATCTTGATTACCGATGAACTCTGGCTGTCACGTTAAAGTGTATTTGTCGGATATTTCTGAAAAGGTGAGCGAACTGAATTCTAGGTTCCAATATAGCTGCTTTTACTGTGCATTTCAAAGTAAATGCAGATGTGACAAATCTAGAATACATAATTAAGAATGTGAAAAGAAAGAAAGTTGCTTCACTACAAGCATTGAAGAGTTTCTCCCGGAGAATAATCTGTCACTGATCAACTAATTTAAAATACAGAAGAACATTACATAGGACTTTTCGCAAGTTTTGTTCTTACTTTCCTGAGAATTTAGAAAGTTATATAAGAGACCGTTTTCTATTTTGGGTGCTGTGTTCGATAGTATTTCAATTCAAGAAAGACATCAGCTTTTATATATTTCATACAACAGAAATCTCGTGAATGTGTTAAAAAAAAGACAACATGCAATTTTTGGTTAAAAAGGAGAGATGAATATTGGTGTATTTTCGACAAAGCGATGAAATTTTTACTGCCTTTCAACCCATCATATGTTTGTGAAACTGGGTTTTCAGCCATGCTATTAATCTCTACTAATAATAAAAGAGGAAGTTTGTTGGCTGTGTACAGAAGAGACTGTAGAACGTAGTTCTACGAATTTTAATTCTAATTTAAATTATTAAAAAATTAAATCAAATTTCCTCGTTTTCTGTAGATAACTTCTGACTGAATTGATTGACAAAGAAAATTTTTGTCATTTTAAAGAACAAAAAATTATCTTTCCATGATACCAGTTTTATTATTGTAGAAAATTATATCTATTTTTTTTTATAAATTTTTGAAGTCATCGGAATTTTAAGGTCGCTGATAGGTTAAGAAAAAAGTAGAGTAGAAATTGATGTAAGGGAGGCTGGGCGTAGTAGCTGTAATGGCCGCGTGTATCTTCAAAACAAAATTATTATAGATGTAATCGCTTCGGCAGTACATATACTAAAATTGGAATGATACTAACAAGATTAGCATGTCCCTTTTGCAAGGATGACATGCAAAATGGTGAAGCATTCCACATTTGTAACACTGATATGAGAAATGCGCTTAAGCTCCTAGCCTTAAAGAGCTTATTCTATATCTAAAATTAGCCAAAAAAAAATCTTTGAAAATCTCCCTAATATTAAAAATCACTTCATGTAAATTGTAAGTGCTCCAGATCAATTTTATATAAATAATTCCTCCCTTTTCAGCATTCTTTGCCCCGCCCCCAATTTTTTTGCCTATACTCCATGACAACTGCTTCAAACGTTCTCTCGCATAGACTCGATAGCGCAGGCGGTTGGTTACACATCTTTCTCCCACCATTTTACCTCGGGTTCGAGTCTCACCTGAATTTTGCCTTCGTCAGTGTCAACAAATACTTCATCTCCCCCCCCCTCTTTTTTGCATACCTAAAAGGAAATATTAGATTTAAATTCTTCCAATACTCTCATTTAACTTTTGCTTATTTTATACTATTTTCTCAGAAATTTTTAAACTTTTCTTTTGAGTTTTAAAATTCTCTCTTCATCTAAATGTTTCTCAAATTTTTTCTCCACAATGTTATTAGCGGTGATTAATTAAGCCTAATAGATAGCTTTAGAATGGTAAATTTGGTTTTTATTCATTGTAATCATTGGCTTTAATTTTAATTATTAATCTTGGCTGTACACTGTTAAATGGTGATGTGTGTTTTTATATTTTACTTCGCTCCGCAGAGCGAATAACTATGTTCCAAACGTATGCCTTTATTAGTTCATTTATTTGTCAACTCAGCAGTATTATTTGACAATTTGTGTTTTTATAGTTTATAGATATTCAATTTCTTAGTGTGTTCTATTTTGTTATGCACAGAATAATTATTCAAGATTTGTTTTTTTTTTCATGCATTTCAATTCAATAATTTTTTTATTTATAAATGGTTGTTTTTATTGACTAGATTTAAATGGTTATCATGAATTTAGTACCACTGGTTCAAAATTCTTGATGGAGGATATGATACTTTTTAAGTTTGTGTGTGTGTATATATATATGAAACATCATTCTTAAATGTGAAGTGTATACCATTTTGGTCAAGGAAAAGACATTTGTTGATTCAATCCATTTATTCCATCGTAGAAATTAAGATTATTTTTCTGTATGTAAAGAAATCATAGTTTAAGAATATCCATGACTAGAATTAAAGACATAAGGCGTGACACTGCGAGCTGTTGTTGTCAGCTTACATATTGAAATCAGAAAGGCAGATAGGAATGCACAGAAAGTTTTAAGTACCCAGAGAAGGAGATTTTCCTGGAACGACTCGTGACTCGAAGTGAAAGTAGAAGTGCGATTATTGCGATAGAAGTAGAAGTAATTAAAAATGAGGTATCGGTGAAAAATTAAATTTTATTACATGCACGCACACACACATACAATTTCATATTTTTCTATTTTTAAAAAACGCTTCTTAACTTTTAATTCATAAAATTATTTCAACTTGAGCTTTAGTATAAGAATAACTGTTGCTGTAACTCGCCGAGATCTGTATTCGACCGGCCGTAGCGTTTGAGGAGTTTCCCGTTTCTCAGCAGTATAAAAAGGCTTCACTGCGAACATCTCTCTTTTTTTTAACCCTTTGCGGTCGATGCAGCCACAGTGGTGGCATTCACAAGTGGTCTTAGAAGTTGTATTTTTTTTGTTTGTTTAGTTTTAGACCCACACCTACCAGCCTACCCAAACAAATCCTATCTCGAAAACGGTACAAGATGGGGGAAAATGTCAATTACAAAGTTACAGAGCATTATTGATTTAGTACAAAAATACACCTTGTGCACATTGATGCTAAGAAGAGAAGGCTTAAAGTGCTCATTTATTTATTAACGTTTTCCAACACGGTTATGTGACGAAAGGTGTTAAGAAGAGATAGAGGGAGAAAAAAATAGTTATCACAAGAGATACCTTTATATTTGTGTTCAAATTGCTCTCCCTCAGTTACAATACAGATTTGGGCTCTTGTTTGAATTTCACATTGCACACTTTTTAACATATCAGTTTACACGCTGGCACAATCAACAGTTATACGTCTTCTAAGGTTCTGTAATGTTTGCGGAAAAGTCACATAAACCTGCTGTTTGAGGTATTCCCACAGGAAAAAGTATATTGGGGTCATTTTTATCTGAGAGATAACATTTTCTCATTTTATCTGTTTCGTGAGGTCACAATTTTGAAAATTGCGAACAGATAAATGTGCGATTTAAGCCTTCTCTTCTTAGCATCAATGTACATAAGGTGTATTTTTGTACTAAATCGATAGCGCTGTACAACTTTGTAATTGACATTCCGCCCCCCCCCCGGGCTGGTACGGTTTTCGAGATAGGAACACTAACTCCAGAGTTTTCCTGCATGGTGGCATTGTAAGTGATCTAATCGCATAGCGTATAGCCATTTTACTATACTTAGACACCACTTTCATGACTATAGCTGCCCACCGTTCTGAAGTTAAGGGATGTGTGTAATGGGTACCCTATATATATATATTATAAAAATACCTGCCAACTAATGTAACGAATTTGTGATTGATGCATGCTTATCATTAAAAATATAATCGATAGATGTTAATCACTTTCCATGTTTTAGTGTTATACTTGCTTAATGGTCAGAAAAGGTTGGAATTTTCTTAGAATTCTGTTTCATTTAATTGCAAACTGTAATTGCTGGAAAAGGGGACATATTATTTGTATCGAAAACAAATTTTAAGATGGACTTGTCCAAAGCTTGATCTTTCAGTAATATGCAAATAATAGATTTCTTTGAAGTTTTAAATAAGAAAATTTCATGAATTTTTTTTAAAAAAAATAATGTATTAACCAGACATGACACATTTCCGCGAAAACGCGGATTTCAGCTTTTTTGGCATCGGATTTTATCATTCTTAATCTTCTTTTATATAATAATTCTACAATATTTTCAATATCTCAAGCACTTTTTGTATAAATTTATTTATTTTATTGTTCGATTAATCAATATATATCTTACTTCTCGGTATTTATGTTTGGCACGATTCATTATTTATGAAGTTCAGCTTTTTTTGTTCCAAGCCTCTGATTAACTAAATTTGGAAATTTGTACGAAAGATATATTTTATGAAAGTAATTATTTTTCTTTCACCACTTGTTTTTATGAAATAAAAGAACTTCAGTGTTAATTTAAGTATGGAATTCTCAGATTTTTGGTGATTTCAGTAATAAGCTGTAGAAGCAGTTCTCTATTTATTTTCTAGTTAGCTCGTTATTTCTTGTGCAGAAGGTAATACAGTCACTCCGAGAATATATGCACACATTTGAAAGTTTTTTTTTAAGTTAATGATAATTTAGTCGCATAAAACATGGAATACTACAAGAATGATTGACTGAATTAGCCTCAGTAAGTACATAAAGGGAATACTTTTGAAGGAAAGGAGTCCACATTTGCTTTACAAGAGAGGGAAATTAGGGCAACCTATTGGTCAGTACCAGCTCTGATGAACACCATATTTGGTATATGTATTTCAGTTTTCTGAAATCAAGCTGTCTTAAGAGTGTGACCAGTTCCAACCTGTGACTTTCATTGCTGCGACAGAATTTTTTTCCCCCCCTTCAATTTTATCACTTTAAACCTAGGTTCAGTGATTAACATTTTCTTTGGATGACACCTACTTAATGGGACCTTTCAGAAAATATTTAATCATTTTTAAAGAACAGGTAAGACAAATAATTCAAAGCAATCTAGGTATTTAAAACTATTATAAAATAGCATTCTTTTTAATTTCGTTTTCAAAAAATTACTTTGACATTCCGAGACAAAGATTTGTAAAATATGATTTTCATTTATAAATAGTGCAGCATTCAACATCTTTATTTGATCCATCAAACGAAATCTCAAATATTTTAACTATTATATATTTTTATATTTTATTTTCAGAAAGAAAAAATAAAAACAGCTTTATATCATCATTTTCACAACTTGACATTGGTAATAAAATCTTGGGCGGGGCCGCGAAAAAAAGAAAGTAAAAAGAAACCCTTATGCTTACTAAATATAGCGCACACTTATCTATTTCATACCTCTGTCCAATCAACATTCTAAGACCATAGCCATCACTATCTTTTATTTATGTATGGAGTTATTAGATATTTCATTTCAAATAAAAAATATCAATGATTTGTTAAAAAATAGTAATTCAACAATATAATTACTCTTTTTTCCAATGAGAAATTCCACGTGATTAAATACTACTAAGCTTATATCATCTGAGTTAAAAGTATTAAATTTTTTAAAAAAGAAAGCAAAATCCATTTTATGTTAAAGTTGTCTGATCTAAAAATATTTATCCAACCTCTATTTCGTAATGGCCGTTAAATCCCGTATTTCACGAATAGATACAAGTAAAGATAAAAGACGGTCCCTCAAATAGTGAGCGTTATCTTTCAACTGAGGGAATTTTGCAGTTTTTTGTTAATATTTTTACAGATATGCACATATTTTTTCGGATTCCGACGTTTTTAGCATTTCAGCTTTGCTCTCTTGTAAGAATTTTACTATGTTGCAATCACTTTTTTTCACAATCGTGTTTAAAAATTTGTTAAAAATATTAAATTTTTTGTTTATGAATTTCTTTCATCATTTTGTGTAGTAAGATTATGTAAGATTATGTTTAGTAAGCGAAAAAAAAAATTTGAGAAACATAATATTTTCCGAGATATTATCAAAAGTTTATATAACTCATTTAACATTAGACGAGCCATTTTTCAAAACTCGAAATTTTCATCAGAACCCCATGAAAATAGTTGGGAGGCGGATTTCACGAAGGGAAAAATCAATAGGCACATTGAAGAAAAACTTTTAGCAGTTAATTAACTATGTTAGTAAATTTGTTGATCAAAAACTTATACTACTGAATCATTTCCATCAACAGCAGTTTTGTAAAAATGCGATAATAAATAATCGAGTTATAAAAAGTGTCTCATTTATTTAGTTGCCGACTGTACCGCTCATCTGCAATCGTTAAACACTAAGTCGGTCATCTGAGGATGAGGGGATTCTGCAGCAGGGCCGGCCTGATGGGTGCGAACGGTGCAACCGCACTAGGCCCCTCGTTTTCTAAACTTAAATTTTTTTTTCAAAATAAAAATGCCTTCTTATTTTTTAAATTTTAATCCGAATATACATACATTTGAATACAATCGCGGGATGTGTGCACATACCACGTCGACCAATCAAAAGCGAGGTTGAGGGATTTGAATCTCATTACATAGCGAAAACAAAGAAAAGTAAAAACAATGTGTTTCATTATACTTGCGTTGTTACGGCTAATATTAAGCACATCGTACGTTTTTATCATTAGGTGGGAAAATAAATAAAATAATTCGTATTTAAAGTTAAGACGATGTATATAATATATTATTGAAATTTACTAAATAATATATCTCTTTGTTGTTAGCATACTACTAAAAAATTGGTCGTAATTTTTTAATATTATTTTTGGACAATTTCGAAATATGACTTTGTGGATGTGATAAATTTAAGAAAAATATAGAAAAAAAAATGTTAAAAACGAGAGGAACTCCGTTGCAAAATTTTTTAAAACCGATAATGTGCAACAAACGGAAGAAACAGTTATTGAAAAATTAAAATCGCGGAGGTCAAATTATGCCGAATGACACCCAGAAAAAAAAAATCATCATCATCATCATCATAAAGATACCTTTCGTCTTAATGAAGAGGAATGCCATTATCAGAAAACTGAAAAAGGAAAGATAATTATGAAGCAGAGGGAAACCTATAGACGGTAGTTTTTTATCGAATAAAGACCTATAGACGTCGAATAATGATTGAAATCTGAATTAGTCCGGGGAGCGCAGCTTCAACAGGATCAACAAAAAGTTGAAAACGAATTGTCGATATCAATGATCCCTTGAGCCTGAAATTATAACTGGTAAATTTAGAACAGCTCTTATACAAAATAATGCGACATACGGGGAAAAAAAATTTTCAATTTGCCGATTGATAAAAATAGCATAATTTTTTCTGAAATTATTTAAGAACATTAACGAATGAGGAGCATCAAAAACGAAGATGGAATTGTTACTCTCCTCAAAATACAAAGATGCCACATTGTGACACTCTTCAAATGCCACTTCTTTGTGTTTAACTGGACTTAATGATTTGGAGTCATTTAAGTTCGCGATTACAAAGTCATGAAAGATCAAAATATCATTTACAAGCTAGCTATAAATTGTTACAATTTAAAAAGAATTTCAAACTGAGAACATGAAAAATAACTCAAAACGAAATACACTGTAAAATGTCTTTATGAACGAATAAGTGGCTAAAATTTTATATTTATCAGAGTGTAATTTGTCATTCAAGCGAAGTAGCAGTGTCTTACACACTGACGGAAAAGAAAAAAAATCCCAACTCCAAGAAAAAATTATTGTAGAGTAATGAAATTTCGGCAATACATTTGTCTAGGTAACATATTGAATTGATTAAAGATTCAAGATCACAGGTTAATGTAAGCGCGAGAAGAGCCATTTCAAATGTGAAATGCTGGTACATTAATAACTGGTGTGACCGCCAAAATTTTGAATGCAAGCGTGCAAACGTGCATGCATTGTGTCGTACAGGTGCCGGATGTCAGTTTGTGGGATGGAATTCCATTCCTGTTGCACTTGGTCGGTAAGCACAGGGACGATAATTGCTGGTTGTGGATGTCGCTGGAGTTGTCGTCCAATTGATGTCCCATACGTGCTCGATTGGAGAAAGATCTGGTGATCTAGCAGGCCAAGGCCCAAGGCAACATGTCGACTCTCTGTAGAGCATGTTTGGTTACAACAGCGGTATGAGGGCGAGTGTTATCCTGTTGGAAAACACCCCCTTGAATGCTGTTCATGAATGGCAGCACAGCAAGTTGAATCACCAGACTGACGTACAAATTTGCAGTCAGGGTGCGTGGCATAACCACGAGAGTGCTCCTGCTGTCATAGGAAATTGCTCCCCAGGCCATAACTCTAGGTGTAGGTCCAGTGTGTCTAAGCCACAGACAGGTTGGTTGCAGGCGCTCACCTGGCCTCCTTCTAACCAACACACGGCCATCACTGGCACCAAGGCAGAACCGGCTTTCATCAGAAAACACAACAGATCTCCACTCCGTCCTCAATGAGCCCTAGCTTGACACCACGCAAGTCGCAAACGGCAGTGGTTTGGAGTCAGTGGAATACACGTTACAGGGCGTCTGGCTCGGAGCTGTCCTTGAAGTAACCGATTTGCAACAGCTCGTTGTGTCACTGTGGTGCCAACTGCAGCTCGAATTTCTGCCGCAGATGCAGTACAATGCGCCACAGCCATACGCCGAACACGGCGGTTTTCCTTCTCAGTTGTGCCACGTGGCCGCCCGGAACCCGGTCTTCTTGAGGCAGTACCTTCCCTTGACCACTGCTGCCAACAATCATGCACAGTAGATACATTCCTGCTAAATCTTTCTGCAGTATCGCGGAAAGAAAATCCACCTTCTCGTAGCCCTACTACAAGACCTCGTTCAAACTCAGTGAGCTATTGATAATGGCTTCTTCGTCTTCTTAAAGGCATTCTTGACTAACATCAACGACTCGACACGAAAAAGGTTATCAGTCAAAATTGAAAGCATGTTAGAAAAAGAGGTATTATATTTGGGGAATTGTGTGGACAGTGGTATTATAGTAACTAGGGTTACCGTACTTCCGGATTTAAAGCTGACGTGCGGACTAATGTCCGGATCTTCAAAATGGTCGGATTTACACCAGTGAATGCGGTGAGAGAAAAATTTGGTTGTATAAGAGCGTTTCCACAAAAGGCAACGTCATTTCGCCACTGAAAGAAAATTCGTTTTTTACATCCATTGTTGAAAAAGTGGGTGAATCCCTTTATCTATGCACCAGTTCAAATTTTAAAAAAAGCAGTTTTGTTTTAATTCTGTTTTTCATTAATGTAATTTTGAATTACCAAACATTAATAAAAATTGTATATTCTTTGTATTCTGGCGTTTTAATTTTTTCCACTTCCTCAAACACTGTGTTAGTGTTATGAAAGAGTATTGTTGGCAGGCAGATTATTAATTTTATACTATACTTTGACCCTTTCACCCGCCAACGTGTCCGGATTTTAACCAAAAAAATTATTGTAACCCTAACTATAACGGATCTAATATCGGAAGTCTAACATAAAGGCTTGCAAAAGCTCTTATTTTACAAGGAATTCCAAGGCACAGTATATACTCTGCAGCAATCATAATCTGAATTCTGTTCTTAGCGGCATTTCAAAGTCATCTCTGCAAATCCTTTTTTTTGTGACTTATATATATATTAAAACAAAAGCCTCTAAAATATCTTAATCTAAAACCACTGTCAGAAACCTGCAGGATTACAGTATTTATCTGGAATAGTCTGCGCATGGCCTCCACGAACCATCAGATTTCTTTACCATTATACTAAAGGACTTGCCCAACAACTGATAGAAGGACTACAGATCCCTTTATGGATTAAATTTTGAAATTCCTTTTTGGCTACTATTAGTTCATTGGGAGCTAAACGCCGAGCCATAGCAACTACAGGAGGACCTTTTGTTTGAATAACATGGTGTTAGGATCTTAGCCCAGTGATACTGAGTTATGATTAGATATCACAAGACACAGTAATATAGGATATTAATTTTAATTAAAGCTTCTTGGTTACTGAACTATTTACAAGAAAAGTACAAAATTAATATCAATCATAAATTCTGCCTAACTCAGGATGAGGTGGCGTAAATCAAAGTCAAAGTTCAAACTGGAATCAATCGCAGTTTAGACGTGAGTCTACTCGTAAGAAAACTGATAAGTTCAATAAAGTTCAACTCAGGGCGAGTTCAAAGTCCGATGGCCAGAAATAGTGATTTGAGGGATTTGTCCTCTCAAATAGTTGCTATAACTTCCAAAGAGTTATATCGGTTACCGAGGTAGGTAAACGGCAGTGAAGTATTGCACGTTCACTTTTCGAGACAAATTCCGAAGAATTCCTCAGATGCTTTCCAGCTCTCTAAGAGCTTATTCAGCCAAGGGTTGGCTATCGGTTTTCCACGGACTAGGCGTCCGTACAAGTACAGAGTCTCGAGCTGAGACCTGACTTCAAAATTATCGATCACGAGAATTGAATCGGAAACAGACTCCGAATTCAATCTCCTCTCAAGTCTCGGGTCTCCGAGTCTTCGAATCTCGAAAATCGAATCCCCTTCCGTCTTCCAAATTCCAGCTTAAGAACACCTTTGACCCTGCCCTCCGAGGCGTGGCCGAAAAGTTAAGTTTCCATCATTTGTCCGGGTGACGAACAACTTAACCAACCACAAACATGCGCTTCCCTTCCCGTTTCGTCATTGGAAAGAGCCACGACGCAATGAGTTCCTTTTGGCGGTCAACCTGGGTGGTTTCCCAACGGTCACTCGGCACGGTCCCTTCAACCCCTCCGGGTTATGTAATCTAGAGTCGTTTTCACGACCGCGGCTTCCTTTCACTTCTCGTTTTCGACAAGCTCTTGGGGTGTCTGGTCTCGTGGGAATTGGCGGTCTCTGGGACCCCACAATGGTTAACATTATGGGATTGAACTTTAATAGGGGATCTCTCAACATCATCAAAAATATCATTGTATTCCCGAATTAAATCGTTAAAATTTAAAGATAACTTTAAAGCAGTTATAGATGGGGTATTATTTGTAGAAATTTTGCCAGTAGAAGTTAGATTGGTTTGTTGATCTTTAAGAGATTTAGGTTTCAAATCAATAATTATTCCGTAATGTGTTACAAAATCGGCGCCTAAAATAGGTCTAGAAACATCAGCTGTAATAAAAGACCAAGGAAAAATTCTTCTTAAACCAATATTAAGAGATAAGTTTCGCGTTCCGTATCTATTTATTTTTGTGCCGTTTGCTGCTAACAAATGTAACAAAGATTTTGGTTTGCAGCGTTCTGCGGATGAAGGACGTACGACAGAAATATCAGCACCTGTATCCACTAGGAAGTTAAGACCCGATGGGTCTATCGTGAATTACTAGAAGGCAATTATTCTGGCTTTTTACGTCGGTCGCCATCAACGTGTGGCCCTCTAGTTTTCCTGCGTATAACTGCAAGGTTGGACACATTTTTAGCAATTTCGCGAAAACGGAAAGTGGTACCAGCACATCTGATCCTTACGAATAGCAGAACGAGCGCGAAAATTATTTCGCCGACTCATACTTCTGGATCTTCGAAACAGCGACATCCTATCAATTTTTAGCGAA
This sequence comes from Araneus ventricosus, assembly GCA_013235015.1. NCBI lineage: Eukaryota > Metazoa > Arthropoda > Arachnida > Araneae > Araneidae > Araneus > Araneus ventricosus. The sequence goes on from BGPR01002896.1 coordinate 129,326, forward strand.
AGTTCACTGATTTGAGCTTGCAAATTTGAAATACAGTCATTAGGAATGTTAGTTTCCTGAACTTTCGTTTTTACATGATTAGAGCATATTTCACTTCCAGACGTTACGTCTGCAATTTTATCCGCCATGATAGATAATTTATTCAGATCATCACTAGAAGTAGTTAAAATTGCTTGCATCTGTGTGAGCAAGCGTTGCAACCATAAAGATCGAAGCAGTTCATCGCCAACGCGGTTTCCCGCCAAATCCTGTCGTGAAAGCATAGACGGGCGTTTATCCCCCAATTCTACATCTTGCAACAATTTTTTAAGTCGACACTCCTCAGAATCAGAGAAAATATTAATCAAACGTTCTTTTAACGTTTTGTACATATCATTATTTGGAGGAGAAGTAATAATATCACTAACCTGCGAGAGAATTTCGGTTTCGACCGAAGCGACGACAGTGTGATATTTTGTAGAATTTTGCACAATCCCACTGGTGATGAATTGCGATTCCAACTGTGAAAACCATATTGCTGGGTTTTCTCTCCAAAACGGAGGCACTTTCACGGCCATGCGAGAAACTTCGAAATGCGAAACGGACTTGCCGTCCGATGAATCACTGGAATTATTCATCACCTACGCTTTCGCAGAAGATTAATATTCAACTCTGAAATCACCAGTTCGGCGTTTATATGATGTGTCGGAAGTGTGGTTGCAATAAAAAAGATTATTTAAATTATATACATTTAATTTACATTATTTATTACTGGAAAGCTCATGCGAACAACACCGCATCGCGCGGATACAATCTGGAATGATAACAATGTTGCCAGATACAAAAGATACATTTTACATTTCAATAATAAATGAGTGGCTTGACGCTAGCGCCGCCACAACATTAACTTTCTGAAATATAAATCCGTAATATATTACGTGATAACTTACAATTATTGTCAACAATGTAATAGAAAAAAAAGAGAATCGATCTACACAACTTTCTCTTTTTGCTTTGAGTGCGAAGCGTTTGGCGTACACGAAGTAAAAGAAAAAAAATCTACTTCTGTTTGTTGGCGAATTCTAATAGAAAGTAAACTCAAGACGCGTAGAAACACGAGCTACGTCATTCATCAGTGCAGCGCCGGGTGTTGTTACAACCCTACGTAACGTGTGGTTACTACCTTCCGAACTTTATCGCCCAAATATAGGGCTAAAATTTTAATATAATTTTGTTAGGTTTAAAATAGGTATAGATTGCAAAATTTTTTTTGCATAATATTGTATTGTCTCCGGAAACGCGCCACTGCTAAATTTCAAAGCTGTAGCTCGACTGGAAGTAGGTAAGAAATAGATTTCAAGATTTGAGGACAAGACACTCAAGTTGAATAAAATCTTATAAAAACTACTTATATCCAATAGTGTAAGGCTGATCAAACAATTTTGAATGGGATAGGACCGTTTTCAGTGTTTCTGATCGTCCTGCCGTTTCATTGATAATTTCGATTTTGCTGGCTCCAGACCACCTTTCATTAATTGCTTATTATTAATCATTTAAAAATATCATTGAATATCGGAGGAGAAATATTTATGCATGTTAAGAACTTCGAAAAATGAAAATCGGCAAAATATATTTTTAAATAAAAATTTAGCGAAATTTATATATTTTAAATTTATTCAAAATTTTTTGCTGTGACAGCATATATATGATGCTTTTAAGTGGCATTCATTTATGAAAAACAATAGTTCTGAATTGTTTGATGTATTTCACAATTTCAACAAACTATTAAAATACTATTTTTCCTCGCTAATTTCTGTCCGCTCAGATTTATTAATATGAGCGAAAAGAAATATGATGCCTATCCTGAACCATACTTACCCAGAACTCCAGAGCAGGTTATAATTCAGATATAGCATAATAAAATGTTTGTGTTGTAGTGCGTCATTAATTAAATCTACCTGATGGTTGAATGGACTTGGTAACTCTGAAATTTGTGTCTTGGTGAAATTGAAAATCTCCTAATTGCGCAAGGCTGAAATACTTTAAATTTGTGATATAGGCATCATTAATAATATCTTTATCTGCAAGAAAAACGAAATCTACGCAGATGAATCTCATTAATCTAGTTTCAAAGTTCAGAAAACCTATCGGAAAGGAACCAAAGTTCGGAACCTATTTGTAGTGTTTTGGATACTTTTCACCCTCGCATGGCCTTTCCCCGTCCCCTTATATGGACTTCTCGGATTTAATGCTTAGCAACTATTTCATGTTACAAGTTGCTGATAAAATGAATGAATGGATCTGATGGAGGAGAAAAATAAAATTAAAAAAAAGTAGTGAAGGGGAGGGAAACAAAATACGAAAACGGAACCCAAACAAGTTCGAATGAACTTAAGCTGGTGTTACGTCACTTAAGCTTTCATCTCTACTCTTCTCCTTGTAAACGCTATCAGAAGTTTCTCGGGTAAAGATTCATTGAGCCTGGAGAAGAAACCGCTTTTTCATTCACCGTTTTCAACCTCATTCACAATCGTCGTAGTAACGTTCTTGAAGAGCGGAAAATCTAGCCAACACTTGTTTTCTTCAAAAGAGCGGGCGGGCGACTTAGATATTTTATCAATGGCTTGAGATGTATAGTGGAGGGAGAGTGACGATTTGTGTAACTGATAGCTGTAGTGATTTGTCGGATTCGTTATTTTCATGAACTCGCATCCAAGTCCGACTGCGGATCCGGATCCGCGGATTCGGTTCGAGTCCGTAACGTGAATTGATTTATTGACCATAATTACTTTCATAATAATGTCTTTATTATGGAACTTCTATTTTAAAATAATTATGAACATAATTAATAATATAATTTTAATTGGATGATTAATTTAATTATATTGATAATAATTTTAATGAAAACTTTTGATAATTATAATTAGATAATTAACTGTATTGATAATAATTTTAATTATTAATTTCAATTACTTATTATAATTTTTAATTAACATTTCTGTTAAATATTTAAAACTCCGTTAGTGAATTTAATGAAACTTTGCGAAAATCCTCAGTATTTTGAGACGCTTTTGATTTCTATTATTTGGTTAGGAATTCCTATGAATGTCATTTAATTTGTTGGAAACAATATATTTATTGAAGTGTTCTTCAGTAATGAAATCAGATAATCAGCTCAGATTTCTTTCTAATTATATATCAAGTTCCCAATCTGGATGAGCTCCATACAGTAAAAAATCTTTTAATCATCTTCAAGGCAAATTAAACAACTCTTTGTAGTTATCAAAGATCCACTGCTGTTAAAATCTGTTATTAACTGCATTGACAAAATGTAAATTTTTAGTGAATTTCTGTCACTTGACTCAATAGCTTTTGAATTTTGAGCAATTTGTAGATGTTATTTAAATATGCCTTTTCCATTTCGTGCCTACGTGGCAAGGTCGGTAGAACGCCGTCTTAGTAACCTTACTGACACGGGCTAGATCCTCAGCCGATGTCTTCTTCCGATCGCTGCAAGGATAATGCTTTCGAGAATTAAAATTTAGGGTATTCTTTTTTATAATGTATATTCAGCTTTTTTCTATTTTACTCTTTATTTTTTAATTTATTATCAGATAAATTTTAAATAATTCCTATTCTTAGTTCCCTCGTTAAAAATCAAAAGGTATAAAAAATTTTCGATGACCTTTAAATTACATGGAAGAAATATTATTTCTTAATTGCGTTCCTATTTGTTGATTTATCTTAAACTTGTATACCAAAAATTCTTGACTGCTTGAAAAAAGTACAGATTCAAAATTTTCTCTTAAATAGTTTTTTTTTTATCCAAATCCATTAATTTCAATTTATCGAGATTCATTTAATGAAATGATTTTTGATATTGTAATCTTGAGTTAAGAATAAAAAATTATAATCATTTTTAATTATAAATATTATTAATTCTTTTTACTTAGAATTACGTCAAAGAAGGTGGTTTAGCAATTTTTATAATACATTGCGAATGCAATTTTTCTTTTGAAATACATCAGGTTTTTCAATTTCTTTCTGGTTAGAAGAGAAAGCTATTTTGATAGATTATTCTAAATCATCTGTTTGCCCAAATATGTGATGTTATGCGTCATGTTAAAATACTACGAAGTGGAGAAACTCTCAGGTCATGAATATTGAAGGAGGGGGGGGGGATTATAATTAAAATGGCGGCAGAAGGTCATCAAATTAAGTTAGAACATCAAGTCTACTTTTAAACTAGAAATTTTAGCATGCTGTACGAAATTATCTTGTTTATCACTGCGCAAATATAAAGAAAAAGAAGGCTTAAAATAACTGAAGAAAATTTTAAAGTCTGAGAATAGGCTTTAAAAAAAGTATTTTAAAGAATAAAAAATCTTAACAGAGCGGTGGAGTTTATGGTAGTGAATAAAACTGTGCTGTTTCTGATTCTTTATTTGCAATATTACACTTGAACATACATAAGATCTAGCTTTTTTAATTAACTTTTAATTTGGGATAATCATTAAAACGCTTATAAAATTTTAATTCGCTACTGTGAAAGATGGGAACATGAGTAAACACTGATGAAAGTAAAAAGAGTAGTTATTTTTTTCAGGCTTTACTGTTATAAGAATTTTCTCAAGCAATATCAAGAGCCTTGAATTTAATAGTCACAAAATTTTTTTTATCCCAATTGAAATCAAGAAAAAACTTAAAAGTTAGAATCATTGATCAAACCAACTATTATACTATAAAAAAAACCCATTAGAAATCGATCTGTATGCACAGCGTAAACATAGGCGGCTGGTGCACCAAAAAAGTGGGGCGTCAAAAGAGATGCGAGTGTGTGGGTGGGGCGCACCTAAAGCTGATTTTTTTTTTTTGTAAAATGGACTATATTATTGGATTTTAACGTCATTATTGATTAAATGACCTTCTCTAAAAAATTCGGGACACGACCTCAAAAATCGGAACGGATGGCCACCGTAGAGTCCCTCCTTCCAATTCAAAGTTCCATTTCAATTCTCATGAAATAATAACATGAGAAAAATATAAAACGCTTACCTATTATATCAATTCTTCTTTCTTTAAACTCGTGAATCGATCAATGATGTCACAAAACGACGTACTCCCAAACACAGAGAAAGCAGGTCAGTTATAAATTTATTTATTTGATATTATGTTATACAATATACATCCGTATTATAAATTAGAAGAAAGACAGCCTGCGATTTTTGTTTTTCGCAAATTGTTCTATTACCTTAGTAAAGTCAATATCTACAGTATTTTCGATCTTCAAAACAGCAAGTGCAGAAAGCCTCTCTTGACACATACTATTTCTAAGGTATGATTTTAAAGATCTTAAGCATGAAAAACTTCTCGCACATGATGCAGTTGAGACAGGTATCACAAGGAGAATTTGGATTAGTTTTGTCAAGTATGGAAATATGTATATCACAGAGTTCCTTTTCAACAAGAAAATTGCATCTTTTCCTCAGTTCTGTTATCTCGGTGGATATTTCTGGCAAAGAGTCGATGTATTTTTTGTACATTTTCTGAAAAATTTGTATCTCCCCCTTTATTTTTTTCCATATCAAGATCATATGTTTCACAGACTTTTTGAACTGATGCAATTTTTATGATCTTTGATGGATTGGAACATGTTACATCTTTTAGAGATCGAAAAATATCCAGCTCATTTTCTTTGAACCTTTCGTCTATTGTGTTTAAAGCAGCATCTATAACTGGAAAAGCAATTTACGTTTAATAGAACGATTTAACACTTTGTGACATGCTGAAGGAACTGCCGCCTATTTCCGAAGACACCTTTCTAAAGCGTGGAAGTTTTGGAGAAGTTAACGATTTTGCTTCACAAATATCGTTAGCATATATCCACAACTTTTCAAAAAAATCTTCACTTCGGAATTCATGCAAGCATTCTTTTGTTGCATTAGCCAGTTCTTTAACTGTTAAAAAAATTAGCGATTTTGATTGAAAAGCTTTTGAAAGCGTATCTGTAGCTTCCAAAACTCTTTGGATCAGAAGTAGACAAAAAATGAATTGGAAACTTTCGATATTATTCAACAAAGCTTCAGCTTGGGATCCATT
>BGPR01002896.1:135503-156538 GCA_013235015.1 Araneus ventricosus
AATAACTGAAGAAAATTTTAAAGTCTGAGAATAGGCTTAAAAAAAAGTATTTTGAAGAATAAAAAATCTTAACAGAGCGGTGGAGTTTATGGTAGTGAATAAAACTGTGCTGTTTCTGATTCTTTATTTGCAATATTACACTTGAGCATACATAAGATCTAGCCTTTTTAATTAACTTTTAATTTGAGATAATCATTAAAACGCTTATAAAATTTTAATTCACTACTGTGAAAGATGGGAACATGAGTAAACACTGATGAAAGTATAAAGAGTTGTTATTTTTTTCAGGCTTTACTGTTATAAGAATTTTCTCAAGCAATATCAAGAGCCTTGAATTTAATAGTCACAAAAAATTCTTTATCCCAATTGAAATCAAGAAAAAACTTAAAAGTTAGAATCATTGATCAAACCAACTATTATACTATAAAAACCATTAGAAATCTATTTGTATGCACAGCGTAAATGATTGCTTTCATTCAAATCAACCAAGTCTTAGCATCTCTCCCCGCGAACCTCGAAGAAACTTATCTGCTGTAACAAAACATGGCGATCTCGCAGACAAGACGCCTTCCGCCTGCAAGAACAACAGTCTTTCCCTATCTCCTTCTCCCTCCCACTCAAAGCACCTGTTGTTCACTCTGGAATGAGGAGTCCTTATCGAAATGGGGAGTCCGGATCCATACAGGGAGTCCGAGTCTTTAACGAGGAACGGATTCGTTGCTTTTGATCGGACTCGAGTCTTGTCGTTCCTTTTGAGGATCCGGATCTTCGGATTTGTTCCGGAGTGAACTACTCATCACTAGTTAGCTGTCTTTGACAGGCTGATATCTCCCCTATTGCCTCGTAGTATTTACTCTGAATGATAAATTAGTATTTAAAGGGATTGTATATAATCTGCTGAATAAAAATGAATACAAAAATAAAGTGTTCAGCAAGGATACGAAAAAACACTGTGCAGGTTAAGAGAAAAAGAGATTTTCAATGTGAGTAATATGTGTATGGAAATAAAGACTTGCATAACATATTTTAAATGTTACATACAGTGCTCCTCTAATGTAGATGAAATACTTGAATTTTTTGACAATACTTTTATTCTTTAAATATGTTTTTTTTTTAAATTTCGTTTTTCACCAAAATAAAACTTCGTTTTTTAAAAATATTATTTTTGTGAGATATTATAAACAGTTGGTCTGTTATTTCATCGTAAAATACTGTTACTGTTGTCAGTGTTACTAAGAGTATTATCTTCTTTTGACATGCAATGTTGTTTCATTATGGTAAGTTAAATGAGTATAATGAATTAATAAAATATTTTTTGTTAACAGTTAAAAGTTGCTGCTAACTAGAAAATTTATCAGAATTTGATTGTTTTGGATTAAATTGGATACGCTGCAACTTCTCGAAAATAATCCTAACGGATGTGATGTGAATGATGATATGTTCTGAATGATGGAATTCAAATTTGCTCTACACATTTATACAACTTGTACATGTATTTTCTTGCTAATCTGAGACCAAAACATATTTATTATATGGGACTTTTACATTATGATAACCAAGTATTTTGTAGCGTGTTCAGTCAGAAATACACATTATGACCAATGTTTCATATTGTAGTTAATCCTGGAGATGTCACTGGCACCTGACAGACACCACACAAATTTTATTTCATTGCTGAGCATAGTTGAAAAAAGTTTGTCTTTGGGGACCGCTACCTATAAGACGTAGCAAAAACAGATAAATGTATGAAAATAAAAATAAATGAAAGATATTGTTAAAATAGAACTAAAATATGTAGAATTATTGACGAGCAAAGAAGGATGGTGTCTGTTGGATGCCACATGACCTATGATTGAACTTTCAGAGGTGCGACCTCTCCCTGGTTAATGTGTTAAATCGAACATTGTGCAGATTATTTAAAATCAACACACATACACAAACTTGATATTTCAGAAAAACAAAATTAAACTATATTTTTAATTTACCATTCACAGATATTCCACATGAAGTAAGAATTTCTTGGTGTGTTGTCAAATAATTTGGAAGATCTGCTACTACTATGTCGCCAAAGTTTTAAAAATTAACTGTGCATGCAATGGATTTTCATACATCATTTTGCTAACATAGATGAACATTGCTCTGAAAATATGCAATCCTTTGTCAACTTCTTTACATGCAACAGTGTTTCCAGATTGATACAGCAGACATATCGCATTACATATTTTTTACTTTATAGGGCTAAATATTGGATTTAATTTTAGACTTTCCAAAGTGCTGTTATTTTGATATTACTAGTTAAATGGTAACAAGTTACCAAAGATTTTACTGTATTAATTGAATATTCATGAAATAATTAATGTTAGATTGCATCTCAAAATTTTTCTAGGATCAGTTGAACTACCATTTTTAAATATTGTATATTTATTCCAATATATAATTTTAGAGAGCCTTTTATTTTAAATAAATTTATTATTAATCTTTTTAAGTTCTACTGTATTTTAATAGTAGTATGTATTTTTAAATGGTCTTCAAAATATTTGTATACAGTTTCAGATATTTTAGTTTCTTTATTTTATCTCAATTTTGAATTAACCTTCCCCTAGTCGCAATATCTAATAGACACTCATGTGGTCTTCATCTATTAGCTGTCTTTAATGCATTACAGTTTGAATTTTTCTTAAAGAATACTCACTTACATTCTCATTAGAACTTAATTATTATAGTTGTAAGGGAAAAATTATTAAAACTGGATGAACTTTTTATAGAATAGATTTAAATCTTCGAGATTCATTGCAACCATTTTAGGATGAAAATTATTTCAACTAACGGAGGGTTAAATGTTTTCTTGCACATGTAAGGCATAGGTTCTCATTTACTTAAATAAATATAAATTTTTTTTGTTATTTTAAATTTGTTGTCATTAAAACTTGTCAAGATGTTAAATCCGAAATTTTTCCCGTACTGGTTAAGATGAATTTATCTGAATTTTATCTTTTTTTATTGTTTTATGTCTTTCTATTTGTTTTTATTTTGTTTTGTTTGATGCGAAATTTAGCATGTAATTGAAATTCTGATGCTGGATAGACATTCTGGATCCTGCATTGGCAATTTGTTTGTGTTTCTCTCTGTTCACATCACCTTAAAACAATTATTTTCCTATCAGTTTGTTTCTGTTTGCAAGTATGTATACAAAGTGTTTTATGAAATTTCATGCCAAAATTATCCAGTTTTAAGTCACTTGGAAGTGTCTGGTATTGTGAAGTACTTTTCTGGTATACCCAGCGTCTACTCCAATTATGAGTTAGAAGTATACTAAATTATTTAAAACACTTATTTGGTATAAATCTATCTGTTGTTGGATGTTTTCTTTTTGAGAACTTGGTGAATAATTTGAGATGAGTCAGTGTGCTTGAGTGTTGAAACAAATAGATTTAATTACAACTGTTTAATGAACAATTCAACTTTAATCAATTATATAATACTTTAATTTTAATATCTGATGCATTTGATCACCTACTGACACCTCCCCCACGTGCTATAGTTTGTTTTGTGTTTTAAATTAGAATTACAATTTGAACTCGGATTAAGTTGGCATTCTTCTGAATAGCGAGACACCTAAAAGTACCTGGTAGTATAGGGGGTAGACAAAATTAAAAAATTTAGTTGCAAAATTAGCTAACTTTCTTGAACACTATAGATTTTTGTAATTCCTAGTTTTAAGCAGATAAAATGAAATAAAAAATTTAATTTTTCCTGCAAAAAGTCATGGTGGTCTGACCGTTCCCCCCCCCCTTCCCGACTTGCTGCTGCTACATAAGGGAGGGTTAGATTATTAAAACATATTTCATGCATTTATGTATTCAGTTGGATACTCTTTATATACTTTAGAATAATAATAAAAAATGTGTGGGTTGCAATAATAAATAAAGTATTTGTTAGTGGATTTGAATTACTTGTTTGCTAATTATGCATGTCTGTAAAAATAATCAGTATGCAGCCCATATTTTTGAAAGGGGATGAATAGACATTTTTTGTATGAAGTATATTTTCACAATTCCACGAATATACAGAACTATTGATAAAAATTATTTAAGCAGCCGAGGCATGACCTAAAAATATAGAAGTATTTTCTGATGATTTGTATCAAAAGTAATTTGAATTACTGTGGAACTTGATGAGTCTGAAAAATTCTTGCATTTCTATTTTTCATAAAATTACTATTATTTAAATATTAAATTATTACTTTATGTCTTAAGTTTTCTTTTCCTCCCATCTTACAGCATTATTTCTTTCATTTCAATACATACAAAGAATTCACTCTTTGAATGTATTGAATTCTTTTTATAAACAAATAGGAAATATAGCATATTCATTAATTTGTTTTTCAGTTTTAGGTGATCAGACAAAGCAGTCAACATCTATGTATGGTCAGCTTGTAACACCAGATCAACTTGCTGAAATAACCTCTAGAGCTCAGAGTTCCCAAAATGACTTAGCTGCACTTCACTCACGGACACCTTATAAATGTCGTGATCCTAGCCTTGCTCCATTAAGAAAGCTCAGTGTGGATCTTATAAAAACTTATAAGCACATAAATGAAGTAAGTAACTCTATTAATTGTCAATCTATGTTTTTTTGTCTTTTAATCAAGTCGATGAATTTTCAGAAAAAGGTGTAAAAGTTGGCATTGGAGCCTATTTTCACAATGCGAAGGCATGTAAAAGGTCGTTATCAGGAGGTGACTTTTTATAATTCAAGAAGTTTAGAGGAAAAATAAATGCACCATTCCATTCTTAAGTACTTCATTAGTGATGCAAGAAAATTCCATGAAAAAATGGCACTGTCAATGTGTTAGAGTATTATGGTGTTGAGCGGGGAAAGATATTCTTTTGAGAACATTCTTAAAGAATTATTGGGAAAATGCAAAGTAAAAGGCAAAAATCAGTAATGCTCATGAATCCTTGTATCAAAACTAATTAATGTTTAAAACAATGCATGTCAGAAGTTTGATAAATAATAAAAGCGCTTGTTAAATTGTTAATATATGGTAGTACTTGCAGACTTAATTTTATAATTTCAAATCAACAAATTTGGAAAATCTTATCAAAAGGAAAGAAGTCATGATTTAAAATTTAATATCTATTAACCGAGTTTTTGATTATCCAAGGTGATTGTGGTCACAGTTTGGTCAGATAATTGAGGTTCTGATGTAATTCTTTTCTAAAGCTAAATGACAAACATTTGTCAAATAGGGAGGAATTTTTACTTTTTTATCTGAAGGAAATCTCTGTCACTAAACAGGGTATTAAATATTTCCAAAAACAGAAAATAAATTCTTTGGAATTTGACATTAACATGAAATAAAAATCTTTTTACACTGTCATATTTTATTTTCACCTTATTCTACTTTTGATCTATTGTTTTAATATGATCTGCTTTCTTGTAGCTTTTTCATAGCTTTCTCATGCTTTTATTGTAGAAATATCACTCATTTCTGTATGCTTTCAACTTCAAAGTGCAGTTTTTGTGGATAGCTCATTTCTAATTGTACATTTATGGCAGTTTTAATTTCTGTGCATCTACCATTTTAAACTTGAAATATGTTTCTTTCTAACCATTTTTAGCAGTCATTGAGAAGTTTTTTTAAATTTGATTTCATATTTTGTGTATCACCTTGAGTAATTGCAAAATGTTTTTACAATTTTTACTGGTTTTCGATATCACATTTCTTTTTTTTGCCATAGAAATACTCACATTCTTTCTCTGTGCTTTGTGAGACAGATTATAAATTTGGCAGATATAGAGAGGAGGGAGAAGTTAGAATTTGCATTAGGACTTATCTGGATTGGAATATTCATTAATACAGTAGCTGCAACTTAACCCTTTCGGGACGACACACCTTCGACAAAGACCTAAGTTTAAGTCCTAACTTTGTAATTTTTGGTACCATTTTAGATTATTACTTAAACTGTGATTATACATTAAAATTAGCATTAAATACTCATTTTCCTTTAATTTATATGAATATATATATATATAAAATGTGCTTACCTTGAGAAATTTTCGAATGCACTATACTAATTCTTCTGAAATTTTAATACTCAGCAAACATAAATAAATTTTAAGATTAATAAAAAAGTACTACAAAGACTATTTAGAAGAAGTAGCAAAACTTTAAAATGAAAACTGAATGTGAAAAACCTCAAAGCAGGGCGGAACATAAAGAAATCACTAGAAATATCATTTTCTAACTCTTTAAAAAATGAATCGTCACTCTCATCTATGTCACTAATTGGTTTATATATATTCTTCCTCTCATAAATAACACTTTCTCGCCATAATGAACTTGAGTTGAGGCTTTCCGAAATAAAAAGCAAAGTACGTGATATATTTATATGAAAGCATTGCAATGTTGTAACTGGGCTGACGGTAAAACCCAAAAGGAACCCCACATAGTAGCAAAAAGAAATAAATGTATTCGGAGAAATAAAGAAACATGAAACCACGTGGAGAGTGAAACATCCCAGCTCTGTTTGTTTATATTATGTTTTAACTCCTTCCCTGCAACAGCTGATGAGAAAATACCAAATGCAGGCAGAATGTGAACGAACTGAAGGTCAGGCTTCGATAATTATGTTCAGTTTAAAATAAATGGACACAGTATGCCATCTATTGGTCTTTAAAAATTGTTTCAGCTCAGAATGCATATATGCATCGCCCGGCCACAGGGATCGATCGCTAGCGATGCATATATGCATCACCTGTCTTGAAAGGGTTAATGTGATCACTTCGGGACTTAAGAATTTTGATAACAATAACCAAATTGGGTAAAATCAACTCTGTTTTTATCACATCAATGGAAAAGAAGAAAAACACTTACTTCAGGGCGATCTATAATTTATTTCAAAAATAACAATTAAAATAATTCATTAATTGTTGCTTGGTGACAATTATTCCTTTACAGTTCACTTATATATTATTTGTACTCGTATTATTTTTTAAAATTTGTTGGACGATGCTACACACCGTATTTCAAAATATCAAGGGCTTACCTCATTTTGGCATCTGTTGGAGGGTTTTCTTCAACATATACACCCCTATTGGAATCATCAATGTTATTGCTTGGTGTTGCTCACAAACAGCTTGCCAAATTTCTAAGTCTGTCCTTCCTTCATACCTTCAAAGGGTTCAATGACAATTGGAAGTTTTTCATATAATGTTTCATGGAAGCCTCCATGGGTGAAGCAGTTTTTGATCTTGTCAGCTGATATCCGATTCCAGGAACTTGTTCAGAGTCTCCAGATATTTCCTTGCAAGTGGAGCAAGAAATTCCACAAATGTCAGTCATTAACACTGGTTGAAAATGAAGGATCGTTCAATTCTCTACTTCAAAACTGATAGCATTAAACAATGTAGTGATCACACTAAACCAGGGGTTCCCAACCTTTATTCCCTCACGTACTCCTTAATTAATCTTTATATTTTCGCGTACCCCCTGCTGTCATATCCTCCACCTCCCCACCAACCATCCATCTATGCAAAGAAGTTTTTATCAATAATGTCAAGGGCTTAGGTTAGCTTAAGAGTCAAATGACTCGAATTAATACATTTGCTGGAATTATTTTTTATTTCACAGTTTATTGGATTTTTATAATAGTATTAGTTCAATGCCAAAACAAATGAAATCAGTACTGTAAGTATTTCGTATTAACTTAAGCTGGGCATTCATCTGTACTCCATTCCATTTGTACTAAGACTGTTTTTTTTCCACCCATTCAAGTCGAAAAATGAGGCGTGTCATTCACGGAGGCTCCAAAGTTCTATTCCACCGCTGCTCGGTCCCTCTATTTCTCCCCCACATACAGCGGATTTCCGTTTTTCTAGCCTCATTGCACGGTCCCAATCTAGGCAGATCCTTTGATGTGCCGTTACCCTTGCATCGAGGCCCCAAATTTGAATTGGCGCATGTGAAGTGTTGGATTTTGAGTTTGTTGGAATTCCAGCTTTGGCATTCTGCTATGCCAGTTTCCATTGGTTTTTAAAACTGACGATTGCTTTTTCCTTCCATGTTCCCAAAATTCCATTTGGGAAGAGATGTGAATGGCCTGCTTAATAAGAATGACTAAAAATTACACTCTATAATAATAAACTTTTCAAGTGGTTTAGTTATTAAACAGCAAGTATTAACTTGGGAAAACAAAATTCTGTAATTTTTTAAATTCCTTATGTTTTCTTGTTTCTACCATTATCAACTTTGATTTCACATACCCCCAACTAGTCCTTCGCGTACCCCCAGGGGTACGCATACCACAGGTTGGGAACCTTTGCACTAAATAAATATTTTTGTGTACATTTCAATACCTCAGTTCAGGACCAGAGGTTTTTGATAATATAAAGCTAATGATAACATTAACGGTGATTAAATTAAGCAGCGTCCACTGTACTTTTATAAACTATGTGCAGTATTGTTTTGGAATTTGTGAAATTGCAGTATAGTTATATATTTTTTGTTTATTAAAAGTTATTTTGTGATTCATATCTGCTTTATATGTTTTGCTTAATTCTAGCAAATTAAATGCTATTTTTTCCCCATTAAAGGTTTACTATGCGAAAAAGAAGCGAAGAGCACAACAAACTCAAGGTGATGATACAAGTCACAAAAAAGAGAAGAAACTGTATAATGATGGTTATGATGATGATAATCACGATTATATAATACGAACCGGTGAAAAATTTCTTGATCGATACGAAATAGATTCCCTTATTGGAAAAGGATCTTTTGGACAAGTAATTTTTAGAAATTTTCTTTTTCTTTGTTGTACTGAAATAATTACTTCATCTCAAATAATCACATATTTGTGAAATGCTTTGTCAATTAATTGTATTCTTATTTATTTTTTGTGTACTTGACTGAAACTAAAAGTTAACCGAGACAGGTTTTTACAACTGAAATTTGATTCTGTAATTTTTTTGCATTCGTAATGCATTCCATGGGATAAAGAGCGAATTCCCTTTGTTTACATCATTTGCAAAACATGTTTTTCTAAGAGTGCATGCATTGTTTTGTAAATAAATTAAAAGAATATGATAATTCAGCAGCAATGTGAAAGTCTTATATTAATCTGTTATATTTGATTTTATAACAGATGTTTTAGCATTTTAGTCTTGTGCATGTGCCTTCAGTGACTTATATTGTTGTTTCCAATGAAAAAAGAATCTAGATTAAAATGTTGCATAAAAAAATTTAAGATATATTTATATTTTGTACTTCTGAAGCATAACAAACTAGTTATCTATCCAAAACTGTGGAATTCAAAATAATAAAAATCATTTTGGTGAAAAATTGCAAATTTGGTTCATTTGTTCATTTCATAGGCCATACAATTCAGGTATCCAAAAATACTTTATTTTTGTTTTAGCGATAACTAGAAGCAACATTTTAGTATAAATAGTTCACCAGAAGTGAAACTTTTGATACCAAAATTGGGTATTTAAAAAGCTGTTAAAATGCAGACAGTCTAGATAACTGTTTTGTTATTCTCAAGCAACATGTTATTTAAAAATATAGATTAAAGTTTCTTTTATGCATTTTTTATTGCTGTATTGTTTCTGGCAGTTGTTTCTTTAAGTTTGAGTTTAGAACAGAGAGGTTGTATGTAACTTAATAGCTATATCCTTGTTATTTCCATTGATACTGTGAAAATTCTAGATCTAAAAACAATGATTCAATACTGCAAAATATGTGAAGTGAACATTACAAGTTATTATTTGTGTTCAAACTGCAAAGAGTCATCAGGGAACATGAAAACTGTTGGGGCATTTAGGGTATTTTAAAGATCAGTGGTAAAATGAGAACTGTAATGCAGTGCATATTATTGAGATGGGGATTTTAAGGCTTCTGTTCGTGTACCAACTCCCTAGCTTGGCTCTTTTCTAAATTAGAGCAACTCTTTGGTGACACTACCACCTTGTTTATCTCCGAGTTATCAATAGTTTTTTAAAAATTTCTTTTGTGCTTGTGAACGGAAGCATCACATCTCCATCATGTATTTTTATTGTGTTGGCAAGAAAGTAATTTCAGTTTTACCAAACAGATGGCATTATGTTTGTTTTGAAAGACAAGAAAGTCATTTGATTGTTGTCATGTTTAGCTTAATGTTAGGAGCTAAATGTGCATAATTTGAATTGCTGCTGTTTGTTTTGTAGTGTTTTAACATGGAGTTTAAAAGCGAACATTTTCGACATATTTTACTTTATTTCCGTAAAGGCAAGAAAGCTGATGAGGCTCACAAAGATATCTGTGAAGTTTATGGTGCTGACTGCTTTACAGAACGCACATGTCAGAATTAGTTTTAAAAATTCTGTTTAGGAGATTTTCTCTCAAGATACCAACATTCTGGTTGGCCTACAGAAGTTTAGGGTGACCAAATCAAAACCATAATTGTATCGGATCGCCCTATAACTGTTTGACAGATTGCATAGAGATTAAAAGTATCACACGTAGCCATTGAAAGTCATTTAAAATGTCTTGAATTCATTAAGAAGCTTGATATTTAGCTTCTAAATTAATTGAAAGAGATTTACTTAACCTAATGTTTCAATGTTTGCAATATACATCTCAAATGCAATGAAATCAATCCTTTTTTAAAGCAAATTGTCGCTGGGGATGAAAAATAAATCGTACACAATAATATCAATCAAAAACTATCATGGTCCAAGTGTGATGAACCTATGCAAACCACATCAAAAGCTGAAATACACTAAAAAAAGATAATGTTGTCAATTTGGTGAGATTATAAAGATAATGTGTATTTTTTGTGCTTCTTCTAAGGAGTCAAATGATAAATTCAGATGTTTACTGTCAACAACTAACGAAACTGGAGAGAGCAATTAAAGAGAAATGGTCAGAATTAGAAAATCGCGAAGGAATCGTGTTCCACCATGATAATTTAAAACCTCACACATCTTTGGTAACACATAGGAAATTATTAGAGCTTGGCTGGGAAGTAATGCCCCATATAGCCTTGACTTTGTACTATCATATTATCATTTTTTTTTGAAGTTTGTAATACTTTTTGATTAATAAAAATTTCACTAATGCTTAGGATCTAAAATCACACTTGGATCAATTTTTAGGTAAGGAGGACCAGAAGTTCTCTGAATTTGGAATCATTAAGTTGTCAGAAAGATTGCAAAACATCATAGAACATAATGGAAATACATAAATGATTTAAGTTCCTCTTTTGTATAAAAAATGAATTTTATTTCACACTGAAAAACCGAAATTACTTTCTTGCCAACCCAATACATTATGGTTTGAACGACATATTCAACTTTACCTTGAGTGTAATCTCCACATTGAACCATATGTAATTATCACAGATTCATAATGTTCAGTATCTATCGTATCTTATGTTTCGCACTGCAAATTACAGCTCTTGCATGAGCAAAGCATTTCTGCCATCAGGCATCCAAATAATGAAACCAAAACTTGTATGTATGTAAATAAATTCTTTGTTTTAATTAATGAATGCAGTCCACCATCATCTGTCGACTAAAAATGCAAAGTGAAAGTGAAAGATATTTATTGTGAGACCAAAGTTAAAATGTGTAATAAACATCTACAACTATTTTATCAAAAGATGCTTTTGGACAACAGAAAAAAATTGTTTTTAGGTGCCCATATTGCAGTATCCTTATTTAATTCCTGCCATTTAGAACTGTTACCAGTTCTCAAATATTTATGAATATCAATTTATCCATTGATGCATAAAAATTTCATGGGAATAGACAAAGAACAAATTCACATATTCAGACTTCAGTCACTACCTACTACATAATTATTCAGAAAAAAAAAATCTAAAACAAGACAAGAGATTAGTTTTAAATCAAGTTAAAGAGGGTTCAACTTTCAATTATGACAAATTTAAAGATTCTAAAGTGAGTACAAAATTTTTTGTGCTGTCTTAAAATCTTTATTTAACTGTATTTTTCTTTGTTATTTCAGAAAATGTAAATATATATTTGGATATTCAAATGAAATTTTTGCCAAACTGTTTTATTCCTTTCTAGCTATGTTACTTTCTAACTATAATATAACCCCTCTGTTTATATTTATTTGAACAACTTTTTAGTGCAAAATTAGATAATTTTTGTGTAATAATTTTGAGGTTATTTTTATAAGAAGTTGAGAATATTTCCAAAACTTTTATGGGTGGTACAAATCTCTTAGTTCATAATACAGTTAAATATGTTAGCTATGTACTGTGTGAAAATTAATAAAATATATTCATTAGAATTTATTATAGGAGGTTTGGGGTGAATGCAAATTTTCGCTAAAATTTTGCTTAAAATTGCTTATATTTTGAAAGTTAATGAAATTTTTTATTGAAATACTTGTTTTTAATTAAAATTGGGCATAAAACTATTTGTTTCATCATATTTTCATGTATTAAAAAAAGTTTCTCTAAAGGTAATCACATTCTTTAAGATGTTTATGCTGATAAAGGTTATATGAAAAAATCCGTAACTGATAATTTGAATAATAATCACTGTTTTCAATTGATGGCATTTCAAAGGAGACCCTGCTTTAAAAAATATATATATTTATGCCTTATACTTTTCTGGATCTAGAGTGAATGCTGTCTGTTTGTAATCAAAGACACAAAGTTAAATTTTTTCCTTACAGGCTGTACTTGTGAATTTTTATCTTTTTGGCTTGTACGTTTCTTTGTCAAAATACCACCATTAAGAGACTGACCTTTACCTTATAAGGTTAATAACTGGTGAAAAAAACAGAGCTTTTTCTGTTCATTTAAATAATTCATATCTAATTCTCACCCAAAAAAGTACAATTCAATTAATATTAATATGCAAACCAAAAAAAATTACTAAAAACAAAAATGAAAAACATTGTGCTTTTAAATAAGGAGGCATTTATTTATTTATATTTTTTTCCCTTCTGTGTAATCTATTATTGCTTTTATCTGAAAAGGCCCTTTATAAATTTGTGTATATGTTTAAAGTAGCAGGGCTTTTTTTATTTTTATTTATTTGTAATGCATGTATAAGCATGCATGTTAAAACTTACAGCTTTTAACTGTTGTCAAGTTCTTATAAGTTTTGTATTTTTCTTTCCTTTCAAGCCTTTTATTTCCCTCATAACCAAAATTTAGAAATGCTTTTACAATTTATATACATTTCTTTTAAATTTTCTCTCTTTTGAACATTGGTAGAAATTTTTGTTATTAAATCTCATTCTGAAGTATTTTGGGATCTGTTTCGAAAATTGGGCATGTATTTGATGCAACAATACTTAGCCTGAGAGGACGTGTGTTGTGTAGAGTAACTTGAAGATACGTAAGGGTGTGCGAGACACCCAAATTCATTATTTCGCTATATAATCAAAACTAGCAGCATTTTTTTTTTATATCTGTTCTATATGATCCATGCAAACAGTTCCAGTTGTACAAGAACTGATTTTTAAACTAAAAATTTAGTAAATAATACATATTATTCAGCGCATTACGAACACCTAGGAAAAGTATATTTTTTACATTCATGTTTTTACCGTAAAGAATCATTAATATAATCATCATTAAGCATTATGGGTAGAAAACTACTGCTTATAATTTTCTTAGATACACAGGAAACTTTAAGAAATCTGTGGGACTTTATCTTTAAATCCAATAAATTTAGGGTTTAATTAACTCTTATTTTTCAGAATATTTTCAACAATTTTAAGCTTTTTCTCCAACAGTTTTTGTGAAAGTGGATAAGACATTTACTAGCTGACTGCAGTTATATTACGTCCAAAATAATATAACTTTTGCATCAATTTTGTGGCATTTTCACTTCCACTAATATCTGGCTTAAAAGTCTTGTACCTGCAAAAATCTCCATTTTAGAAATATAAAATATTCTTGAATTGACTTGTTTCCAGATTAAAATGTAAACAGCGAGATATCATTATCCTCCTATCTAACACGATCTCTCAATTGAACGAAGAAACCTGACGTGTGGAAGTGCAAGGGGGTTTTACGCATCCCTTATGCTGAATTTCAATTTTAAAAAAAGAAAAAGAATTGTTCTTGAAACATGTTCTGTCTGTTGAATGTGACTTTAAAGGTAGCTAGCATGAGTTTGACTCATTTCAACTAAAGGGAAGTCAGTATTTTTCATATTTTATGTGGCATGGGGTGTCGGACACCCCCTTGCGCGTCCTCACAGGTTAAGAAACTTGACTGAGTGAGAAAAGTAATAACTTGCTGAAAAATGCGCAGTTTATATTTTCTCAAAAGTAAACCAAGTCTTTAAAAAATATGGAGTCCATTGAAAACTTAAAGGAAAGCTCTGTTTATATGATCCTATTGCAAAGTGAGGGTGAAGAAAACCTACTGTCTGCCCACTCTATTATTTCTTATATTCATTAATTGGAGCCTTAGAATTGCTAAATGATATAATATATTTCACAATTTGCCACTGCTGCCTATTTCCAATTATTGAACTTTTTTAAAGTTTGTTTTCAATAAGGAAAGGACTATTTTAATCTCTATGTAATTTATCTTTTCTATATGGTCTCTCTTTCTTATGCTAATATCCTTTTCTAATACTCTTTAAAGAAAATCTTGCACTGTTCTTCTTTCTTATGCAGAACTATTCTTTTTCTGTTTTTTCAGTGTTAACTTCTTTCAGCAAAGAAAGACATATTGAATTTTTTCTTGGTAGATAAAGAGGTTCGATAGTTCTCTTTCTCATGTGTGTACTTTTAAGCAATGAAGACATAAAGGTAGTGAACTAAAAGACAATATTTAAAACTTTTTATCTGTGTTTAAATCATGCTCTTAAAACTTTTGAAGTTAGGTTATCAAGTGAAAGGAAACTACATTGAAATTTGTTTCACTTATGTATTATATTTAATGTGTATTATTGTATAGTAAATTTTTTGCTTCAGTTATGAATGAAATAACTGTGGGGAATGTTTTTTTTCCCCTCCTTTACGATATTTGATTTTTTCCTGTACATTTGTTTTCAATTTGTTTTTCACATATGGATTTTTTAAAATTTGTGTGTTTTTTCTTAGGTTGTGAAAGCCTATGACCATGAAGAGCAGTGCCATGTTGCTATTAAAATAATCAAAAATAAGAAACCTTTTCTTAATCAAGCTCAGATCGAAGTGAAATTACTTGAAATGATGAATAATCATGAAAGTGATAACAGTTTTGAATTACTGGGTCAAGATAAAATAGGTATGTCCTTAGAATTCATAAACTGAAATTCTTATTTGCAATAACATTTGCATCTTTTAAAGTGTAAGTTATTTTATTATGTTCCTGTTGAAGAATTAGCACAACTTTCATGCTAGCCCCTGTTAATTTCTCTTTCACTTGGGCTCCTGGGCTAGCCATTTGTACGATAGTATAGAACTGGCTATGTAAATGGAAAGTTATGTAACAACCCATTTGACCCTGTGTCATTTAATATATTGGTAATAATGCGTGTTAATTTCTTTCACACTTTTTTACTTTTTTTCCCTATCAGTATTTGGTAACCAAAAGAAGTATGGCACTTGAAAATAGTGCTTATTGTATATGATTAGGAAAAGTATTTTTAATTACCTTTTTGAATATCCATGTTTTATTTCCTTGATCTGAAAGACTAATGTTCAGATTTAAACAAAATAACTTAAGTATGCAGGATTTTTATTTTTGCAAAAATCCATTGAGGATGAAATTTAGTGGCGAATGTACATGGAACAGCTGTATTTCTCATTTGTTGTAATAGGATTTTTACTTGCAACAACATATATATTTGTAGGTGAAAAAAAACATTTTTATAAGATAAAAAATCTTGACTAAAGTCGAGATGCAGAAATTTTAAAATTATTTCCTTTGTTTTAAGCATTTGCACTTGTAAATGGAAGTTGAATTTTTCCTTGATTTGTTTATTTATGGATCTGAGGACTATGATCTGGTTATTAGGAATATGTCTATTTCCTTCTTGTTATTGAAGTAAACATAACATAACATAATTCAAAATATGTTTCGAGGAATTTTATGGACCTGACTTTCTAAATAAAATTATGGCTGACTTCATGTTTACATATTATTTGCCTTTATTATATCTATCAATTTATGAATCAGTTTTAATATCCTATTTCTGTTCTTATAACTATACATTAATTATTTAATTTCTTTTCTAGTGAAATTGAAAGGGCATTTCATGTGGAGAAATCATCTGTGCTTGGTGTTTGAATTGCTGTCTTACAATTTGTATGATCTTCTCAGAAACACTAACTTTCGTGGTGTGTCCTTAAACTTGACTCGCAAATTTGCTCAGCAGATGTGTACAGCTCTCATGTTTTTGTCTAGTTCAGATCTGAACATTATTCATTGTGACTTAAAACCTGAAAATATACTTCTTTGTAACCCTAAAAGAAGTGCAATTAAAATTGTGGATTTTGGTAGCTCCTGCCAGCTTGGTCAAAGAGTAAGTATTCCTATAATCATAGTTTTAGATGAAAATGTTTCAAATCCTATTTTATATCCTTTTTTATTAATCATCAAATATTGTCATTTGAAAATATAAGTACAGCATTTCATTATATTTATTGTGAGTACTTTTAAAAAATTGTTGTTATTCTTCCTTGAATTGTTAATATTACTTTCAGTCCGAAAACATGTTCCAAGTTATTGTCAATTCAGTAGGCTAGTGTAAAAATGTAACTTTTTGGGAGGTTTCTGAAATTTGTATCTGTAACTTTCAATCTAAATGATAAGTCCCAAGGCTAGAATGTGTAGTATAGTATATTCAGTGCAGCATTTGGAGAGTATTTAAAATAAAATTTTATGACTGGGTTGGTTATAGTGCTATATATATATATATCAAAACAAACTTAGAAACACAAGACAAAAACTCAAAAACATATATATATATACATATATATATATATTAAATAATAGATATAATAAATATTTTCTGTGAGCCGAAAGTTAAGAGTATGCATCTGATTTGAAAAGGGACCAAGTGGGAATTAACAGGGTTTAAAAATTATTGTTTTAATGTTTATATTAAAGTAGCATTTCCTAAAGTTTTACTACTACATAAAAAAAATAAAACATAGATTTGTTTTGGACATTACTTTTAGTATTTCCTATTTTGGACTTGACTTTCTTAGCTGAATGATGGATTAAGAATGAACAATAATTGACTGAACGTTTTTGCTAATTGAAATTGAGTTGTCAGAAATCTTGTTAAGGTATTTTGAGAGCTGAATATGTTAGGAATGTTCACTGCCCATTTTCAAAGAATTATATTTTCAGTCTCGTAGCATAAACATAAAAAATCAATCTGACCAACAAAGTTCCATTGAATTTTTAATTTATCTGTCGGAGATTTCTATGGATAAAATGGTGTAAGAAATAGACAGCATGTTTGACATGTCTCTGTGTATTGAGGAATTAATGAAGTGATTTATTTGTAACGTTTACATTGTTTAAGATATTATTATGAATTAACTTAACTGTTTGACTTATTGATCTCATTTTAATGCTATTGCTTGAAAAATACATCATAAAATTGCAAAATTTTCTTTTATGAAATTGTTAAAGTGATTTTTAACTGTATAATAAAATGCAAATACTTTTAATATTTCATTAGGCACTATTTTTTATTGTTTTTTTTTGTAATTAAGTTGTTAAAAGTTCCATTAACTTATTTTTTTATCATCGATTTATAAACAGGTTTTATATACATATTTTAGCCTTTTTAATAGTTACTAAGTCATTATTGGTTATTTCAGTTCAGTTGTTAATAATGCAAATAAGAAATAAAGTGCTTTTAATTTTCAAAATTTGAATATTTGGTAATGATTTATACTTAGTTTATTAATTGTTTTGGATAGACTTTATGGAAACTTTGTTTCACTCTGTAATATTGTTTATTCTTCTAAGCTTTCTGATACCCAAATATTAAGGGTTTTTTTTTTCAATTCCCTTTGTGTGCAAATAAATAACTTTTGGGTTAATTTATTTTTTATTATGATCAGTTTTGTATGCATGTTTTCTGAATCAAGACGGACTACTAAATATGCAAAGAAACTGGTAGCAGATGAAGGGTAGTTTTCAGCTGGTTTTGTGTAGCAGAATGCATTGATTATTGTGATTTCTTAAAAGCATTCTTAGATGGGAATTAAAAGTTTCTAGATTTTATATTCATATAATTCCATATTATGAGCACTTTTTTCCTGACAAATTTTTAAATTTCTTTAATAAGAGTTGATTCATTAAAAGCTTCTCGCTTTGGGAGATCAGAGAAAAATGAACAAATCGAAAATAAAGTATTTTGAATATTTCATTGATAACTGTATCAAAGTAATTTAGTCGATCTTAACTTGAGCTTTGCTTTTTAATGCTCTCATAGTATCATACTTGAAACTTTAATGTTTTATACCAACAGAAAGACCAGTTAGAAATAATATATACATACAAAAAAATTGATAAAATGCAACAAAGAAAATATCAAATTGATGTATAGTTTCAAGAACAATGTTCTGTGACATTTAGCATTACATGTGATAAAAAAAATAATGAAACCATTTACTTTTGTGAGTAAATCATAGTAGTTTCTATATTTGGTGGCTGGTAACCTTAGCAGTAAGTAGTCAAATCTGGTGTTTAAAGACTAACATAAAAAGTTAGCTTTCTGAGGGGGGGGGAATCAAAATTCAGTTACTGTTAAATTTCCACACTGGAGGTAAGCGGGAATCACTAATCTTTGAAATTCAGAAATTTTTGGTTTAAATGGAGAGTTTTATTATAAAAATTTTAAATATTGACTATAAAAAATAAGTAATGACAGTTATTAACTACTTTTAAATATGAAAAAAACCCTATTTAATTGGACATCCTTCATGTACATGCTCTTTGTCTCTCATGCAGGCTCTGTATTGGATTAACGTGTTTTGGATTGTTACTAAGATAAGAGATATTCTAGACAATTAAGATAGGAGGTGTTCTTGACAAATAAGATACAAGGTATTCTTGACAATTATGAGGTACAGTTGCTTGTAGCATTGTATATTAAGAAATATAAGTTCAATGAGAGAGAAAAATTGCATTTCTTAAAGCCAACAATTTTTGTTAGTAGACAATGTTAGTTGGTGATCTCAAATGTTGTACTTTCATAAGGAAAGGACCAAATCATTATTCGTTGTTTTGATAACTATTATTTATTTGACAGCATTATCTTTTTATGTAATTTTTAGTATTAAATAAATATATTGTAGGTTAGGCTCTTTTTGCATATTTTAGTCATGTGGGTTATATTTATACCTGCTTATTTAAATAAATATGAGACAATGGTTATTCTTACAAATTGTTTTGTTTTTTCCCTTGTTAAAAGTGAAAGTTATTAATTTTCATAAATATAAAAATTAATGTAGAGATTCAACATTTGGTGATCAGATTTTTCCTTATTTTTTTTTATTAATTAGTATTAGTATGAGAAAGAAATGACTTAGTTTTTGATAAATATGATATTGAACCATGGGTGTTTTCCTGTATGATGAACTTGGAATATTGAAATCCCTATAAAAAAAAGAATTATCATTAGAAGGTATCTGTTATGAAAATTATGTCATGATATCATTGGTGTACATAAAAAGACCCACATCTCTCATATTATTATCTCATTACTTTATACGTTAGATTTTAAAGTGCACTCATGCCTTATATATTAAAGGAGTATTATTTACACTGGCTAAAAATTTCTGATGTTTGATAAACTTGAAAATTTTATGTAGGTGTATGGAAGTGTTGGTCAAAGTAATTTATTTTTATTTCAGAAGCTGATAACTGTCTTATTTTATTTCTTAATTTTGGTTATTCAGAATATTCAAATTGCCTTATTTAATGAACTTGTTTACCACTGTTTATTTATAAGGGATTGGGGTTTTATTTGGTATTTGTTTTCCAGGTGCTCGTTGCTCTTTTAATTGTTTTAACTATACATTTGTACTTTTCTCTGTGCATTTTTTAGTTGAAACTTAATAACTCCAGAAGTGTATAACTATCAAATCAATAACTTATTTTGTATTCATCATTTTCTATTGATTTTAATCTAGGTGTAATGTATGTTATATTTTGAATGAATTGAAAATTAATATAGAGGTATTAAAAAGTTATTTGCTGAAATTAATAAATCTTATATTTCAAGGCAGGAGGATGATTATAGCATTCATAATCATGTTTTGAGTTAGCTGTGTTAATAAGTCATGATTTTAATAGTATTTGCGTGAATTAAAGGGAATTAAAAATAGTTAATGCTTTACTGGATATAGACATAATATCATATATACAGGAAATCGAGATATCTTTTAATTAATAATTTCTTCCAATGAGAATATTATTTTTGAACTTATTACAAAATTAACTATAAAAAAGAAAGCTATCATAGGATAAAGTCAATACAACAATAAAAACAAAAAATAGGAAAAGAATCTGGCACATGGACGTTGTCGAGGGTCACCCCTTGCTGGGATTTTAAAATTGAAAATAGGGATATTTTTCTGTAAAGGAACAGACTTTCAAGTCAAAGAATATGGTTTCTTTGTGACCCGAAATATCCCAGGTGTAAAGAAAAAGGAAAAACTACCATCAGATACTGCATTATGCTTTGAGAATAAAACGCAGAAGAAAGAAAAGAAAAAAAGAAACTTACTTTCTGCCCCAGAAAAAAAAAGAAGGAACAAGCACATTAGCCCCAACACTACAATTTCAAAAAATATACAAAAAAAAAAAATACTGAGGAGGAAGCCAGTGAGCCAAGCTCCATCTATTGAGAAAAAACCAAAGTAATTACAAATCCTCAAGTCCCTTTTTTAATTAAAATTTCAAAGTCTCAGAAGTTTTTGGAAATCTATTAAACTGTAAATCATTAATTAAATTATCTTTCACTTTTAAATAAAAGACAGTTATTGTATTTTTGAACTTTTAAAATACTGTCATTTAAATACCAAAGATATATATAAAAAAAGA
>BGPR01002897.1:0-37434 GCA_013235015.1 Araneus ventricosus
ATGTTTATGACGAAATATAAACTGTGAGGCAATTTGGTACCATTTGATGAAAATTGAGGGTAAAAATGGTTATAAATGATGATGTAATATACAGTTGATCTGAACAGTTCATCTTAATAAAACGAATCTTAATCTACACCATCTTTCCATCCATAGTAATCAACTGAAAGGAAATGAAAAAATAAAAATCAATATGCAATGCAGAAATATATGAATAATTAAACATTTTTAAGATTTTGAACCATGTTGTATAAATTAAAACAATAATGCACAAAATTTTAGAAGTATAAACAGAAAACCTCCTGTATTAAGTAGTTACAAGTGCAAGACTATTAAAAGAACAAATATTCTCAAATGTTTCAAAACCAATAGACAAATAAGTCTTCGTCTGAACATAAGAAAGAATCACATAAAACTTGATATACACTCAATTTGCCAAACAGAGTGCACAAAGATACACCTAAATCACCAGTGCTGAAGTAAAAATATTTCCTACTTTCTTTCCAAAATGAAAATTAGTGGCATGATCGCTCTGTACATCTATTCTACAGAAATGGATACTTTTTAGGTCTTTAAAGCATCAAGAAAACAAAAATAAAACATAATACTCCTAAATTCACATGAATGCATGAGAACCGAAAAAGGTAAACAAGATTTATACGAATTGTGGGTGACAAAACTTACTAGATACTTTGTCTTTTTTATTTCCATGCTTTGATCTGTGGGCAGTTTTGCCTTCTGAGTGTGAGCTCCCACGATGTTGTCTTGATTTACCAGTTTTCTTTGCTTGTTGGTTCACTTTATCTTTAGTTTTAGAACTTAACAGTGGATGAGTTTCTAAAAATAAATAATAAATAAAAACTTTTAAAAAGAAATAGTATTTCAAAGAGTAAGTATTTTGAAATTATTTTAGTTTATTCATCTCTCAAATGCAAGTAAGTATACATGAAAAACATGGTTAGTTATAAAATTTGCAGGTTAAATGAAAATAAATAAAACTGTTTAAATAACGACCAACTTGTATTTGAGATATATATAAACATTTAACAAAAAGGTATTTACGCACTATGATAAACATCTGAAAATAACAGTATTTTATTTTCATAATTGAAATAAAAGTTCCGTAAGTTAAACATTAAATTTATTTCAATACAAATAAAAATTTTGCTATGAAACAGATAATTTTGTTTAATTCACTTGCATTTCTTTATTTTTTTCTTATATTTTTCTTTTACTCATAATAAAATGAAACTATCAATATTACATTTGTAAACAAATTATAATTATTTTAATAAGTTTTTAATAACTACCGCTGTATTTAAACACAATACAACTCTATAATTGTAGTTTAGTATACATACTACACTTGTACTATAAGTTAAAATTAATTATACTTTTTATGAGATGAAAGTTATATTGCCATTCACAAATCATAAATTTGTTTAAAGTAATTTCGTTTTATATAAGATATTCAAGCTCATGTATTTATTAAGTCTTGATATTTGAATCTTTTTTTATTTAATAGTTCATAACTGCGGGATACT
Organism: Araneus ventricosus; assembly: GCA_013235015.1. Classification (NCBI taxonomy): domain Eukaryota; kingdom Metazoa; phylum Arthropoda; class Arachnida; order Araneae; family Araneidae; genus Araneus; species Araneus ventricosus. The sequence goes on from BGPR01002897.1 coordinate 1,545, forward strand.
AGGATTTAATTTGTATATAATTTTATTTCTGATTTTTCCAGAAATATTACATTTCTGTTTTCACAGAAGCAAGAATTCACAACATCACACAAGTTTTTGAAAAACTGTCCATATTATACTAGTATGTATACATGAAATATAAAAGCAGAACAGTAAAGTAATCTTTGATTTGTAGATTATCACTAATTACAGTAATACAAAGTATTTTTAAGCAATTTTTCAGAGAATACCAATATTTTAGAAAAAAGAATTTATAATGTACTTTTGTTTTATTTAACTCTGCTGACTAGTGTTGGACTAAATAAATGTTAATTTTAAAAGATATAGAGATTTTAAGCAAAAAATTTTACCATCTTTAGGTGCATTCTCAAGAATCATATCAATAACTTTAGTACGTTTCTTTTTTGATGAATTTTGATCACTTGATGGCCTCTTTGACTGAACATCTTCACCCTGAAATGAAGATTTTGATAAACTTAATGCTCTTTCAAAAAATAAAAAACCTTTAATTAATTAAAACCATTTCTACTTAATATATGATACATGAGATTTTGATTTAACAAATGCTACTTTTTTCATCAATGAATAATGATTGATTGTCTCTGAATAAAGAGTTCATCTTATTTTGAAATGAAAATATTATACAGTCAAACCCTGCAATAAAGAACTCTTAATATAACGATGCAAAAGTGCGCTATAACCTAGGGTTCACTATATCTGATTTTTCAAATATTGGTTACACATGATGTGCTATAATCATTAAATGCATTTTTGTGTTGAAAGAATTAATTACCCTAAATTGCAATAAGTAATGGGCTAGAATAAATTAAAAGAAATATTTTTTCTTAAAAAATAAAACAATGGAATTAATTGAACTTACATTGATTCCACTAAAGTATGAAAATAAGTAGTGATTTTTTTTTTGTTAAAGAGCTGAAACTAAGCTTGAATAACTAGTGGAAATTCTAGTTCACTATATATGAATTCCTTGCTTTTGAAGATACAAGCATCTGAAAATACATTAGTGACATAGGAGTTTGGTGTTAAGACCATTCGAAAAGTTCGTTCCTGGATTCATTTTACCGGAGTTTGACTGTATTTACACTTGCAACCGATTCCAGATAAATGGAAAGCTAATATTTAAAAAATTAAGAAATTTAATCAGTTCAACAAACATGTAACCAATCATGTTACAAAACCAAGAACTCTGAAACCCATCACAAGAAGCAAATTTTCAAGACAATAGGTAGCTCGTATGTCAAAAAAAAAGATAAAGAAAATCACAACATTACATTAATTAAAAGGCATTTTAAATTTAAACAAAATAAAAGTAAAGCAAACATAATACTTGTAAGTCAGAAAAATATAACAAAAAAAAGTTTAGAACTATTTTGTGTGAAGGGAGGTGGAACTCATTATAAGCTAAAGTATAGGAAAATCATTTATTACAATTTTTTTTTATAAAAAGATGTGTGTAAACTGGAATTAGAAACATTCAACCATATTTGCAAATCATTCTTCAAATTACACTACCAGATATTATTTACATGAAATTTAAGTATGCTTAATTGCATTACATTTCATTACACCGCCTGCACCCCCGTGTTTAGACCCATTTGGTTCCTTTCCGGTTTGAGTGGATGGAGGTGAATTTTATTTTTTAAGAAAAGGACAAAAACAAGTAACAGGTACAAAAATAAATAAAAATGAAAAAGAAACATACACTGGACAGAACAACATAGAAAACAATACAAAATAGGGAAAAAATACGTAGAGGGGGGAAAAAAATCATAAGTAGCCGGAAGTGTGTGACAGTCTGGGTGAAAGAGTGCTCAATTATTATCCTCTACAATGAGATTGTTCTCATCACATATGAAACGCATTAGGAGTCGAAGTCGATAAGTTGTTCGTAAGAATGTTTTTCAACCACTGTAATTTAAGTGACACTGTTGGAGTTCAGTATGCTTAATAGAATTTTAATTTGATTGTTTTGATTTTGGTTAACTTTATATTATACAGAATATACTATAATTTTTGTTACCATTTCACCAGGACCCCATCCTTCTTCTGGATCGTCTATTTCAGGTGAAATAGGAAGATACAGGAGTGCATTTGTATCAGATGCTTCGTCATCACTAAAATTTTTAAAAAATAAAATATATTTACAAAAAAGCAAACTGTCAGTGACAAGCAGGAAAAAAAAGGAGCATCCTCTAGAATCATTTGCATTGTCCAGAGAGAAAAATAAAGTAAGAGAAAAAACAATTAAAGGGAAAAGAATATACAAAATACCAAGACATTAAAGAAAAGATTATAGTTTTTGTTGAATAATCAATAACTTTTGTTATGATAAACTGAGACTTTTAATTAAAACACTGCAAGTTGAAAGTCGCTGTATACACCTCCCTTCCTTGACAGATATTACTCAAACAAATAGTGATGCCATCAGAATATTGTTTCACCATTATTATTGAAAACAACTGATATAATGTTTATAATATTTTAGAATTAACATTAAAATATCAAAAATTAATTTCAATACAAGTAATAATTTGTGCAAAAATTTTATGTTTTATCTAGTCAAGCATTTATTGCATTCATATTAACAACGGAAACTGAATAAAAAGTATTTATTTAAATATTTAAAAGTGAATTCCCAATTGGATTTTGTTTTCAGTATGATATAAAAGAGAAAAAACTAAAAAATTACTACACAAAAATTCAATGTAAAATCACATCACAGTTTTGGAATGCTGACAAATTCATTAAATGCAAACGAAAAATCAGAAACAAAACTATCAAAACATTATCCAATACAGGTTATTCTACATGAACATTCTAGATTAACAGATGCTAATAGTTACAAAATTTCACTCTTAGAAAAATTCTAAAATATAGAAAAAATCTAAGCATATAAAACAGAGAGAGGAGAAATTCAATCATTCAGCGTTTGGTTTTGATTAAGTATCACTGCCTGAAATAAGCCAGATGCTCAATTTATCTTAATTAATAAAATATTTTGTTCTGAGAGCAAAAAAGATTTACAGAGCTATTATCACAATATTAAAGTTTTGAAAACTTAGATGTTAGTAATCATTCCTATTAAAATCCGAAGGTAAACAAATGTATGTATCTATCTATCTATGTCCGGCCATCTTCTCACAAGCTACTGAATGCTGAAACGAGCTGAAAGTACAAAAAGATGTGAAATAATCCAAGGAATCCATTTTGACCATTTAAATTCAGAAATTACAATCAGTTAAAAATATATTAATTAAAAACCTATAAATTAATGAAATATTGTGCTTCCATCTATCAGCAGCTCCTATAAATATCTGTCACATTGGTTGTTCTTGCATCTGGTTTCTATAAAAGATTTTTTTTCTTCTTCTTTTTCAGGAAGCTCCCGCTTTTGGGAGTTTTGATTTTTAAACATAGGTGGAAAAAATCGTTTTCCTGCTTTTTTTTTGTCATACGGTGTTTCATTTTACAACATACATTTGTTGAGGAAAATAGTTATTCATTTTTATCCATTCTTTTTCCTTCTTTTTTTTTCATTATTATTCAAATATGGGCAAGACGAAAATATATGTTTCTGTTGCTTAATTTATCAGTTTGATATACTATTAAATTGCTTATCGTTTGTTTTTTATTTCATTTTATTTTTTCTTTTGCAAAACAAATATTATGCTAACCTGTTTTAATTTATAAACATAGGAATTCTCACATTTTCATTCAAACCATACTGTTTTGAGGTAGTAAAAAGGCTAGAATTGAAAGTTTTAATCCAACAAGAGAGGATTCAAAACAGATTTGCAATTGTTGTGGAAGCTTAGTGACAATATTTGTAGGGGAAAAAACACAGGCGGGCATATGAAAGAATGTGGATCCCAAAAAACACTGGGTTATTAGCTATAAGGTAATTAAAAGGCTGGATTTGAAAATTTTAATTAAACAATCAAGGATTCAAAGGAGATTTACATTTTTGGGGAAAGTTAGTGACAATATTTGTAGAAAAAATAAACCGGAGGTGGGCATATGAAATTAAAGTAATAAAAACACTAAATTTGAAAGAATATTTACGTTTGTTGGGGAAAGTAAGTGACAATATTTGTTGAAAAAAAAATGGAGACGGGCATATGAAAAAATATGGATACCGAGGCCTCACTTGACCACACTTCTTCACTCCACCAGGGAATGACGCATTATTTGAGATAGCCCGTGGAACGCCAGGCTGCATAGCTAGTGATTAATAAAATTTGAAAATGTCAAGGGATATGTCACACTGAACAAAGCAACATTTCCCAGCCAAAGGATAATAATACCTAAGAAGTTATTCAAACAATATTTCAAGTTTGATATTATCAGAGATAATGCATATTTGTGCTGAAAAGTAATTGTTTAAATGTTAGTTTTCATCTTAATCCATCAAGCAATTTTTTTAAATGTTTTTAAAACTATGTAGTTTAATATTCTTTAATGATAAAAAAAAAATATTTGGAATAAAAAAAATTAACATATAACCTGCTACAGAAAGCAGCTATTGGTTCAACAGTCACCACATCAACTATTTCATCTTCATCTTGCTTCTCAGCATGAAGTTGAGGACTTTTATCTTCATCTTCAATATCAAATTCACTTTCTCTTTCTTCATATTCAACATTCTCATCTAATTCCTTAAAATCTGGGGCAAATGCACTCCAGTTTTCCTATACAAATTAAATAAAAACCAATACAAAAGTCAATTCCTCAAAAAATATAAATGTATTCCTCTAACAGCACTTCTAACCTGTTCACTTAGAAATAAACTCTGACTGAAATTAATATAAATGGCAAATAGTAATATTATGAATTAAATAAAATGAACAATAATTAAAGTTATTGAAACCATGTGCAAATCTATGAAGTTTTATATGATGTATAAGCATAAGATTTTTTTTATATCAGATTCAAAAAATATTTTTAAAAAAAATAAAATGATGCATAATGGGACTCAAAAACATAACTTAAATAAATTTGCAATTGTAGGCAATAAAAAAGCACTAGTTAAAATTTTAGATTTCTGAAGCAAACTAAGATTTTAAAAAATAATTTTCTCTGTAGGCAGAATCATATAAGTAAGAATATGTTAAAATTTATAACTTTTCTTCCAGTGTATTCCATTGAGAAAAAAGGGTAAACTATATATTCAACACTTTCAAGAAAACACTTGCAACTTCTTTATGAATTTTTCTTGATTATGAAAATAATATTTGTCACTACACTTATTAAAAACATGTATTATAATAAAACCATAATTTACATACTGACTTGATTGATATTATTTATTACATATTAATCTACAAAAAAGTTACAGAATCATTTGAATAAAACAAAAGAAACTTTTAACCCCTACATCTAGTAAACATATAATAAATATTCAGGATAAATTTTAGATTTCCAATCAAATACATTCTGTATGCATATACATCTTTAGTAGTCCAGTCGAATTGTACTTACACATGGAAAAAATACATAATTACTGCTTTGAGTTGTTGGGTCGGCCACACAAAACATGCCACTATTTTTATACACCGAGATCAAACCGGATAAGGGGGTAGTGAAATTCGGACAATCTTTTTTTGCATTTAAATAAAATACTGAGAGGAAAATTTTAAATTAGAAAGTTCTAGCTAGTAAAACGATCTATAAAATGAGTCATCGAACGTTAAGATAGCTTAATTAAAGCAGGAGTGAATTTAAAAAAAAGGAAATTTTGGAAAAGTATTTTTAATTTTTTTACAAATAAAGTGAAATTTTTGAAACTTCACGTAAATATGCACTATATAGTACAGTGTATATGGTAAAAAATTCAGATCCAGATCTTTAATATTTTTTGAAAAATTCAACTTTTTTGAAAAAAAAAAATGTTGTCGGAAAATGCCTGTAAGTACTTTTTTATCAGCCCGAGCCAAAATAAGCGATACAAAATGATAATTTCGAACTTAAATTTATTCACTGTTTTCTGAAAATTGAGTATTGCAAAGCCATTTTATATTGTAGAACACTTTTAGAGTAGGGTTTTACTTAGTTCCACGAATTCGGGCTGATAAAAAGTATTTACAGGCATTTTCCGACGACGTTCTTTTTTTCAAAAAATATTAGAGATCTGGATCTGAAATTTTTACCATAAATACCCTACTATATAGTGCGTATTTACGTGAAGTTTCAAAAATTTCACTTTATTTGTAAAAAAATTAAAAATACTTTTCCAAAATTTAAGTTTTTTTTTTTTATTTTTTTTTATTTACTCCTGCCCTAATTACGCTATTTTAACGTTCGACGACTCATTTTATAGATCGTTTTACTAGCTATAAATTTTTAATTTAAAATTTTCCTCTCAGATCAATAGCCTTTTATTTAGACGCAAAAAACCGATTGTTCGAATTTCCTTTCCACCCACCTTATCCAGTTCGATCTCAGGGTACAAAATATAGTGCCATGTTTTGTGAGGCCGACCTAACAACTTAAAGCAATAAAATTGCTGTTATGTAATTTTTCCATATTTTGATACTTTTCATGACAATTCTACTGGACTACAGTGGATGAACTTACAACTTAAGTAAATCTCAAACAAAAATGTGATATTCATTAATAAATATTTATAATATGAAAGCAGTGTCGAAAATGCAATTGGTTTACAAAAACAGTCCTGCATATAAAAACTAACTTCTATAAAATTTTGGAATATACCAAAATAATTTTAAAAAGCTGTTCCAGGATAGTAATTATAAAACTTAACAAGTACTATGAAAGAAAAACCTGTTTCAGAGAAAGATCAACCACTTTTTTGCTAAACAAAACTTCTCTTAAATAAAACAATGTTTTAAAAAAGTTTAATGATTAAAAAAAATTCCATCAGCTTTTAAAAATAAATCTGCAGAGGATATGTCTCTAAATTTGAAAAATTAAAGATAAATAACAAAAATATGACTGTAACATTCATTTTATGACTGAATCATTCATGTAACGAAAGGGAGGAGATGCTTATTTATATGCAGACATTTTAACAAGTTGTTTCGATGTTTTAAAGGTTTTATGATAAAAGTCAAAGGTTAAACTTTTAGGAAAAGTGCAAAAAGACAGGAGGTAAAGCATTGTAAATGCTGCAGCTACTAAAATCTTCGAATTAAAAATTTTGCACCATTACCAAAATTAAGCTAAGAAAATATTCACTATCTATCCAGATGTTCAATATCTAAGATAATTCATATCTCTCTATTCATTAGGTTCTTATTAATGTCTCAAGAATGCTAGAAAAAAGAAGATGGCCATAAGTGAAACTGATAATAAATTCAAATGTGTCCTCAATTTCAATTCAAGTTTTAGCTGCATTATGGTGATATTCAAGAGAAATTTTTAATAAAATAGGAGAATTTCCTCACCACTTGAGGTTGAGCCCACACAGAAACAACACCACTTGAAATTGATGCAATAATAGGTCTCACAGGATGCCACTGAAATAATTGTAAGGTTCAAAAAAAAATTACTATTCACAAGTTTTAGCTTGAATATTTTCATAAAATATTAATGCTTAAATATTGGATATAAATACGAATAAGGTAATTTTTAATTGTGAAAGAGTTAAAAATGCAAAAATGATAACAAACAACGATAAGAAGTAAGAATCCGGTGGATGACATCATCAGAGGCCATTCATCCATGCAGATTCAAAACCAGAATAGGTTTTCTGTAGAGGAAAAAGACTTTAAGGTCTGAATTTAATATGAATTTCCTCTAAGGCCTCAACCTATCCTGGAATATATTGGAAATACTTGTGGAATATACTTGCGCACACCAATTAAATTGCTTCTATTATTTTTTGTCTTTTTAGATATTCAATCCTTAAATATTGGAGCCACAATAATACCAGTAAAAGGAAAGGTCTTCTAAAATGAGGCCATATGCAAAACTGCTAATAATCACACTTTTTTTATATCAATATCTTGATATGAAAAGGACAATATAACATCTGCGAACTTGAAAAAAATTGATATTTAATATATTAAGTGAAACCAAGCAGAGTACATATTTATTTTTTGTAGAAAAAGGTAGAGAGAAAGATTCTTTTTATACTTAAATAAATAAGCACTACAAAATCTTGATACAAAACCTACTACAATATCTAAAAAGAGACAAATTTGGCATTTAATATCATAAACGAAAGTGCCTAGATATCCTTTAAGGGAAAAAATATATAGGGTTTTCTTTCCCCTTGAAAACTGTATGCATTTAAAAATAAATTATGAATGCTAAACTATAAAATAAATACCAGTATTATAAGTTTCAATTTTGCAATTAAAATCCCTATAATAATTACTATAACCAACATATATAATTCATTTTCAAGAACACTTTAAGAAGTATTACTTAATCCTTTAACATTCATTGGTTTTACAGTGAAACCACACATTGAGCATTTTTTTACTTCGCATGGACAAAACGATGCGTAATTTTTCTTTCATAACTTAAGAGCCAGATATATAGGCTAACTTATGTAAAAATTCCAGTTCAATACCGTTAGTATTCACAAAGATATCGGCATAGCAAGAGCTAAATTGCTTTTCATCTCTAAGGGAAACAAAATGACGTGGGTTCTTGCACAAATTGATATTTTTTAAAATTGAATCTTCAAAAGAAATATTGAATTTTATGAATGTTGAATATCCTGAGTACTCACATATACTTATAAAATAAATACATAATTTAAATGGCGTTTCAATGATAACTCATTCGGAGGAAAAATAGCCTGTTCATTGGTTTCATTGCGAAACCACAAATTTCTTGAAAATAAAAAATGCCATTTTTTTTAAAACATATTTACGATCAGCTACATGTCTAATACTCATTTTTGAAATAAATTTTGCAATTTTCAAAACAAAACATGTGGTAAACTGTAAAGGGTTAAACCAATAATTCTGCTAATAAACCATCCATTAATCATTATGACAGAAAATAAAAAAAGAAAAAGAAGGGCCAAATACAAGTGAATAAAATTCATTAATAATTGGAATGAGTTAACATAAAAACCTCTTTAATAAAATAAAAAAAGAAGTTTATTTACGGTTCATTGCCTTACCACAACATCTAAAAGTAGCTCTCCTTTTGTACCATGCAAGATTTTGACCAAATTCCCGATACTTTTTTCCCATATGTAAAGAGAATGTTGCCTTGCAGATCCTGCACAGATATATTCACCATCACCCGAAAAGCAACATTTTTTCCACATGGTTCTAAGAAAGTACAACAGACACAAAATAACATTTTAAACCTACATAAAAGCAAAATAACTAAAATCAGAAGGAAAGTTAATCGTGAATAATTACTTGTTTACTAAATCTTGCAGTTTTTGAATTGGTTCCGGTTCTCCATCTTTGCCACAAGTAAGGACTTCATGACTTGCATAAACCCTTATAATCCTGTCTGCAGTATTTACTAAAAAATAACTACCAGACAAAAAAAAATGTAAATTGGTGAATACTACTTTTGACAAATGTACAAGAACTTAATCATGGTTAATAATAATAAGATTTTTGTACTTTTTAAAAAGCTTCTTTTAAAACAGCAAAAACACTCCAGTAAGTTTATACCAAGATAAAGATTCACAAATATAAAAATTCATTAAAGAAAATAAATTTAAAAAACTGGTGGCAATAACAATAGATTCAGGAAATGCTTATAATATTTTGATATAAATGCAGTTTTTTCATTTCAACTTATTACTGTGCCTAAGTTTTCTATGAAAGCAAGAATCAGATTAATATTCTTTTTATATCTGACTAACTTTGATTTGTAAACTTTTAATCAAATATTACTAACATAAAATACACTGAAATTTTTCCCTAAAATTGACAAAAATAAATGAATAAAAGAGACAGAAAATTTATAAATTTTGAGGCATATCAAAAACCTGATAAAATGTTCAATGTCAATACAGTATAACCATGTTTAATCAAACTAAAGAGAGAGGGAGCTATTTCGGATAATGATTTTTTCAGTTAAGTCATGAACATCTATTACTATTTTGTATCTAATTACAACAGTAAGTAATTCTGAAATGTTTTGAGAGTAAAACAAATTCAAAACTCTCATTGTAAGCTACACTTATGATCTTTATTGAAGTTCAAATTACATTTTCAGGATTACGGTACGTACATCAACTTTGTTCGTACAATAACTACTATAGTTTATAGCATATGAATTACTCATTTAAAAAACTCAGTAATATTTATTTCTTGCATCCCTCCCAATGTTCTGGAACAGCAATGTCCCACCATCTTTCTATTCAAGATTATTTCCATGCAGTACAATACATGCTGTTTGGATTTGTGATTTTAGAGGCATTTCGGATAACCCGGGTTTAGGTTAACCCAAGTTTGTATAACCCGGGTTTTACTGTAGTTGCTTTCAATGCAAATATATCAATCAAATAAATTCTTTAAAAATAAAAAAAACTTTTATTAAATGCAATTCTCTCCATAATTAGAATAACACAGAATTAAAATAATACCTATTAAGAAATGACATCAAACACTTTTAAAACTTTCACTGCCAACCACAAGATAACTCATAGTTGGCGGTCTTGTCCAGAAAGCCAACTATGAGTTATCTTGCAGACACTTAATATGATTTGTATCAGATTGGTTTCTAAGACTGGGGACTGCAATTTGCCTTGGCAGTGACCACTTTAAATAAAAATACAAAAGAACTTAAGCTGTTAACATTTACAGGTTGGTTACCAAAAATTAAAATTAATCATGTATGGGATAGATTAACAATCCTAATTTGTAACTACATTAAATATTCTTAATCATCATAATTGAAAGATGCTATAGACAATGTAGAAAACAAAAATCAATAAGAATAAATAAATAACCAATTTAAGTCATCAATAGATTATTGGAAATTAATTAAGGGCACTTTGACGTCTTTTTCATTCACATAAACCAAAATTTTAAAAACTTACTCTCCTCTTCTGGCAAATTCAATTGATTTTATAGATGTTGTATTTGAAGTGCCAGTCATAACTCGAAATGAAGCCACTAATTTTAAATCAGGTACAGATAGTGCTAATATCTGAAATAAAAAAATACATTCTAAGACAATACGATATATTTGTATTATTAAATGTGATGTCTTTTTTTTTTTTTTTGTAAGTTTGAAATAGACATTGAATGCTTTGTTTCTTTTCATTTTATTTAGTTCTTTCTTAAACATACTTTAAAAGTATGAGAAAAGTTGTCTCTCAGAATTATCTTATTCCTTCTTTAAAAACGAAATCCATGATAATCTAATTAAATCTTATATTTTCTATCTGTTCATCTTCATTTTCTATCCAAGTCTTTTTCATTGCAATATTGCTTGTGTTGAGACAGTTTGCTAAACTGTACAAGATTGCAAATAAAACTACTTTTAGGAACCAAGAATGAATTATACAGGGTTTGATGTGTGAAATAATGCATTAATTCTTTAAACATTTTTCTAGTAAAACAATTACAGTAACAACCTGTACCTGGACTTTAAACACAATTTTTTAAGTCCTCTTTAATTAGGAAGTTAGTTGGTTCTAAATTTTGTGCACCATTTTTGATTTAAAGCAGGGGTTCCCAACCTTTATTCCCTCACATACCCCTTGATTAATCTTTATATTTTCACATACTCCCCTAGTGTCAGGTCCTCCACACAACAAACAACAACCAGCTATCTATGCAAAGAAGTTTTTATCGATGATGTTAAGGGCTTAGGCCAGCTTAAGAGTCAAATGACTCAAATTAACATTCACTGGACTTATTTTTGATTTTACATTTTGTTGCATTTTTACAATAGTATTAGTTCAACACCAAAACAAATGAAATCAGTATTGTAATAATTTTACATTAACTCATAAGGATATCTAAAAATTACACTAACAACAATCAACTATTCAAGTGGAACAGCTATTAAATAGCAAAGTATTAACCAACCTCTACTTTAAGGAATCATGGTTTTACAGTTTTCAAACAACTGTGTATAAAAGTTTAGAAAGCATTTTTGTATAACATTTCTCAATTTCCAAAAATTATTTCATCCAGTCATGCACAATATGTATTGATGAATATTCGGTCGCTTGGATTCAATAATTCTCTTGAACTTGGAAAGAAACAACTTAAAATTTCTTTCAAACTTGAGAGAAAATAATTCTGTTGAAAATCATATAAATTTCATTAAAATTTGTATGTACTCATCCTAATGATTTTTAATCGCTCAATTTGTTTCAAATCATCATAACGTTGGTTCATGTAAAAAAATTCATGTTTCCATCATTTTGAAAATAAGCAACTTTAAATGTATATAATCAAAAATAGTCAATCATAAAATCACTTCATGACTGCAGTTAAAATTCATATAAAACTATTTAAATGTTGTTAGGCAAATAGTAAACAGTTAATGCTAGTTAAACTATTTAATGTGCTGGGTAATGTTTAAAAAATAGATACAATACTGCATAAACTCCCATTTCCATGACAATTATTTTAAAAAATTGTTATGGTTAAAATATTAATTAAAATCTACAATAAATCATACATCTGATTTTAGTTAACCTTGCATGCATTTAATAATTATTATTCATTAATTAAAAAATTATAATAGAGATTTTTCTCATATTCGAAATTAAATAATTGATACTAATAATAAAAAAAATTTAGAGATAGCTAAAACTGGGAACTTACTTTTCCTTTTGCATTGCCTGTGTAAATATGGCGACCTTTTCGATCAAATGATGCAACAATATTCAGGTCAGACTATTATAAAAATAGAAAAAAAATTCTAAGCTTATGTTATTTTCATAGTCATATTAAAATGCATTATTAATCTATTCAATATAATCATGCAATAAAAACTTTCATATATTTTTGAAAAGAATAAAATATTTCAACTAAATTTATGTACTTTTTTATCCATGTGAACAGAAAATTACTGAAACTTATTCAGAGTTGTAAAATAATAATAAAGTAATGTGCTCATTTAGTTTGTATTATTCAAAATTATCCAAAGAATATGAATTTAATGCATTATACCATTTATAATGCATCTGAATTATTAAATTTCACTCTGTTCAATACAATAAGTTAAAACATTAAAAAAATTACCTCATCATCTAATGGGACAATTGAATGATTTTCATCAACATTCACCAATATAGCAGCATGTTTCATAGGACATACCAGTAACATTTTACTATAAAAATGTAAAGGATTAGTTAAAATTAGTATATTATGAAAACTAATGTGAATAAAAGATATTGGGCAAAGAATATAAATCATACTTACTCATTTCGAGGATGAAACTGAACCTTTAAAATAGGAGATTGGAAGCGATACCTGTATTCACATTCTCCACTCAAAACATCCCACATAGTCACACTATTATCTGTTGATGCACTTAATAATTTATGCCCAGTCCTACTCCAACTGAAAACGAAAAAAAAAAATCTATGGAATCAACAGTCATGAAGTAATTGATTAATATTATACTGCATGATAAAATTATTTAAATAAATATATATGCAAAGCATATTTGAAAAATATGGCAGAACTTTGTCTTGTGCTTCTAATATAAAAGAATATGTAACCAAGATATTTCATAAAGCAAATATAATTACTATTTTATTAATGGGCCATAAAGGTAGTGAATTCCTATTGAAACAGCATTATTATACTACATTTAAAGAAAGATATACGATTATCTAAAATGTAAGCTATTTCTAGGTTCAAATATATAAATGTTTAGCAACCCCCCCCCCCAAAAAAAAAAAAAAGATATTGTAAAAATTAGGGCATTGGTAGTTTGATCTTTATGTGGCCAGTTATTTTGACTTAATAATAATCACCAAGGGAAAAATAGCTTTTATAGTGAATAAACCATACTTCTTAATGCTTAATCGAATATTTGTGGTTTGATTGAATCTTGAATATCTTATCCATATAGTTTTAAAAAGATAAATATGAATTAGATTCTTTGGCACTAAATATTAATCACAGATAATGCCAGTCTGGCTGAGAAGTGGTTTAATCAAAAACAAATATAAGTTGTTGCTGTTTTCTATAACAGTAAATAAATAACAGTTGAAGTATATTTGTAATTATTCAAGTATATATTACAGACGAAAACTACACTATGCTTCAAGTAAATAGCAGACAATATAAGAATTTTTACCTATTCTCAAGAAGATTAAAAAGGAATTTGAAAGAAATTCAGAAGTGTTCAGGATATTCAAAACGTAGGTAAGCTAAATGCAATTTTATACAAAAATTGCTACAATGTAAGGCGATTCAAGTATTTAATGAGATATACACAATATAACAAAAAAAAATATCACACGATTATTCATTATAATACACCAAGAAAAAATACAGAATAAATTACCTAAGGTAACACACAGGATGAATATGAGCACAAATTATCTTGGCAATTCCTCGTGTCAAGAAGTCCCAGAGAACTATTCGACCATCATTACAGCCTACAGCTAAAAGTGTACCATGTTTATTAAAAGCACACGTTACAGCAAGGCTGATACAATCTAAAGCCCCATCAAATTCCTAAAAACAATACAATAATAGATAAATAAGTCAAGCTAAACCTCTTAGAAAACTCATTTTCAAATTAAGGTAATGATATATTTCTGTTAAAATATGTGTAGATAGTACAGTATGATATATAGACAGATATAGATATATCTATATTTTGTCAGGTGGTATATATACCACTTGACAAAATATGTACAACAAAATTTTACAAAACTGAATCACGGAACAAGCAAAAACAAACCCTTGCCATTTTTCTATACAAATGCATTCAGTTTAACCAATTTCTGATTAGCATAAGATAACTTTTTTAATATATATATATATTAAAAATAATTTCAAAGTTAAGAAAAAAAATTCCATCAACATAATTTCACAACATCTCATAATTATTTTGTAATATTTATTTAAGCCACATTTCATGCCAGCATTTAAGAAGCCAGTATATATATATATTTTTTTTGAGATGGTGACACAAAATATAGCATTTATACACAATGAGAAACAATCCAGTAAATGAAATATACAGAGCTGTAATCAAATAAGAAAACCAACACTTATATATATATATAAACATATACAAAAATAAACAAAACCAGAAACAAATGCAATTCAAAAGACGCGTCCCGGACGTTGGCGTTTTTGTTCCTTTTTATTATTATTTTGGTTTTTCTTTTACAACGTGTTTTTCATGTTTTCTTTCTATGTTTTCTTTTATTAATATATATATATATATATTTGCTAACAAACACATATCCTCTTAAATATCAAGCATCTCATCACACACATAATAGAAAAGCAATCAATTTTGGATAGATAACTCCTTAAGTACAGCACATTTGACAAAAAACAGATGAAGGTACAATGAATTTCTATGTTAATGATTGTGCTAAAAATAAACCACCACACTTGAAACAGTTAATGTCCAACAAACAGAAGAGGAGACATGACTGATGAAAATGTAAGAATACAAATGCATTATTGCTATCTATACTTATAAAAGGCAATGTTTGTGTGCGTGTGTGTGTGTTTGTCTGCGATGTCCAGACGAATCTATCGCACTTACAGCCATGAAATTTGGTACACAGGTAGTCGTAATGGTGACTGAATGCACCTCGAAGCCGAAATTTTAAATTTTAATCTAGAAATTTTTTTATTTAATGTTTTGGTTGATTTTTCGCACTAATTTCTCAATAGAATGGTTTCGAATAATTGTACGACAAAAATAGATAGACCATCGGAAAGAGCACGCGATTTCCGTTCTAATGAAGTTAGTTTTGAATTTCTAACGTAATTTACTGAATTTTGAGAATTTTTTAAAAAATAGTCAGTTTCACCATGTAAATGTTAGTTTTGTTTTTAAATTTGTTGCATCCGACGTTCTAATAACACCATTATTTTCAATTTTTTTCAGCTTATAACTAGAACGGTTCTCTCTGATTTAAAACAAGAACGGTTAAAATATCTTTTCCCGTTTTTTTAAAATTAAATTATTCCTGGGCAGATGAAAGTTATTTTTGTCGAGCGAAATTTCTTTAGCGATAGTCTTCCGGAACGCAGCTTTCAATTTGATTGGATGAAGGGTCAGGTGACGTCATAACCTTCGGAGCTTTTTGTCATGTTCTAAGAATTTTTTTTTCATTTTGTTGAAGTCCTGATTCCACGGGCAACAATTTTTTTATATTGTTTTGTATTAATGTACTCTGTACTGTTTTTCTACATGTTATCATCGCGGAAAAAATAAGCGGGAAAATCTATAATGTGTATCTTTTGTTTTGAAAACTTTTTCGTGTCATTGTGGGCGATTTTTTTTTTATTTTGTTGAAGTCCTGATTCCACGGGCATCGCCGTGCGCGTACTGCTAGTTACATATAAATACAAGTAATAAGAAACAATGGGGGTTTTTTGTTTCCAGGAAGAATTAATTTAATTTTCACAAAAACCTATGGTAAATTAGCAAATGCTTTGCAAAAAATGTGGGTATTTGAACAGATTATATCCAATAAATTATCACTTAATCATATAAATTCCTTTCCATTATACAGTCAATAAAATACTACTAGCTGCTTGGCCCGGCGTTGCACGGGCAATCTTGAATAATGGGATATTGCCGGGCGAAGAGAAGTGAGATCACGTGAGACCTTGGGATCCATATTTTTTCATATGCCCGGCTCCGTTTTTTTTTTGCTCAAATAGGGATTTTATTAAATAGGGTTTTCCGTAAGGTTTTACTTGGAGATTTCACGTATGCATTGCATCTTGCTTCATGCGTATATAATTCGCAGACGAACGGATGAAAAAATATGGATTTTGAGCAACGACGTGTTATCTCTTTCCCTCTGTACTAAAGTCAGACAAAAAATAATTCCGGAATCGGATAGAATTTTTTTCAGCAAATATTGTCATGTACTTTCCCCAACAAATGTAAATATTCCTTCAAATCTAGTCTTTTTATTACTAATTTTCAGATGGCCACCTCCGGTTTATTTTATTTACATATATTGTCGCTAACGTAAACATTATGTTCCCCCAAAACGTAAAAAACTCTTTGAACTCTATATTGTTTAATTAAAATTTTTAAATCCAACATTTTAATTACCTTACAGTTGATAACCCAGCGTTTCTCGGAATCCACATTTTTTCATATACCCGCCTCTGTTTTTTTCCCTAAAATATTGTTACTAAGCTTCCCCAACAAACGTAAATCTGTTTTGAATCCTCTCTTGTTGGATTGAAACTTTCAGTTCTAGCCTTTTTAATACCTTAAAGCAGTTTGGTCTGAATGAAAACGCGAGAATTCTAATGCTGAAAAATACACCAAATTGATAAATTAAACACCAGAAACATCTATTTTCGTCTTGCCCGTATTTGAATAATAATGAAAAAAAAATGGATAAAAATGAATAAATATTTTCCCCCAACAAACGTAAATGTTGCGAAACACCGTACGTCAAAAAAAAAGAAAAATGCAGGAAAACGATTTTTGTCCATTGTTAATAAATCCAAACACAGAAGCTCGCTCAAAAAGAAATACCAACTTTCCGTAAATAAATAAAAACAATGCAACACCGGATGTGAAAACTAATAATGGGGAAAAAAGAATCCGCCGTGAATGAATTCACCATGCTGCCAATAGATGGCAGCACGTCAATTTAATCATTTTGAAGTTTTTAATTAATATCTTTTTAACTAATTACAATTTCGGAATTTAAATAGTCGAAATGGATTCCTTGGATTATTTTCCATCTTTTGGTACTTACGGCTAGTTTCAGGATTCAGTGGTTCGTGAGAAGATAGAAGGACATACATACGTCTGTTGACGTTCGAATTTTAATAGGATAAATGATAAAAGTTTCTATAATGGGCTATCTGGAATAATGCGTCATTCCTTGAGGTCAGGTGACACGTCTTGTCTGATCAATCGGCTATTCCTTTGTTCTTCTGCTTTTCTCTCCCGGCAGCGTGTCTGACAATCCTCTATTTCGTTGTCCTTCGGTTTCTTCCGCTCTTCTCTTCTGGCCACGTTGTGCCATTACTGTCAATAGGCTATTATTTTGTTCTTCTGTTTCTTCTGTCCTGGCCACTTTTTGCCATTGTTGAAAATCGGCGGTTTCTTTCTTCGACAGTTGCATCAACTCTTCTTTCACGTTTCATAATTGCCCGCTGTCAACAGGCAGCATCCCCTGCAACTCCTCATTTCCTATTAGGCATCGCAAATAGAGGGAATTGAACAAAGCAAAAATAGTAACTTCCAAATATCTTGCACGGGCTATCTCAAATAATGCGTCATTCCATGGCGGAGAGAAGAAGTGAGGTCATGTGACACAAACGCTTAGATAAACCAGCGTTGCTGGTTATAAATATTTTTTCATATTCCCGCGTCCAGTTCATAAACACATGAAGCAAGATACATTACATACATACGTGGCCCGGCGTTGCACGGGCAATGTCGAATAATTCGTCGTTCCCTGGCGGAGAGAGTGAGGTAATGAGGCACATACCCAACATTCTCTCCTAAATAAATAAGGAGTAAAGAACAGTTCTAGCTGCGTAAAAAGTTTGTATCTGATGGTGATTTTGTCCTTCAATAACATTTAGACGGCGTTCCCTTGCATGATCTACCATGGCTGACAATCGGCTATTTCTTTGTTCTTCTGTTTCCTCGGCTCTTCTCTCCTGACCACGTTGTGCCATGTCTGACAATCGGCTATTTCTTTGTTCTTCTGTTTCTTCCGCTCTTCTGTCCTGGCCACGTTGTGCTATAGTTGCAATCGGCGGCTTCTTTCTTCTTCAGTTTCAACAACTCTCCTTTCACGTTTTCTAATTGCCTCCTGTCTACTGGCAACATCCCCTGTAATTCCTCTTTTTCTTTTAGGCATCGGAAAAGCGAGAATTGAACAAAGCAAAAATAGTAACTTCCAAATATCATCTTAAAATAGAAGCTTCTACAAATATTTAAACTTGATCAAATCAATGAATAATTATTAAAATCACTAACATAACTAATCTACATCTTTCGGCACATAACTTCACAGAAACAAAACACCCTTTTTAATTTCCTTAAAATGATTTTGTAGGACGTTATATCACGGGATAAAAAAAAGAATTTATATACTTTCAACAATACATTTTTTTTATTTCTGTCAGCGTCACTTTTTTATTGTTGTTGTAACAATGTTCTTTAAAGTAAACGACTTCAACAATAAAATAAATTTTGAATTGCGCTGTAACAATGAAAAGTATTGTTATAAAGTATCCCAAACAATGAAAAGCATTGTTGTCTGTTAGTTTTTAATTAATATCTTTTTCACTAATTAAAATTTCGAAATTTAAATGGCCGAAATGGCTTCCCTGGATTATTCCCCATCTTTTGGTACCTTCCGCGCGCTTCTCCGTTCGGCGGTTCGTGAGAAGATAGAAGGACATACATACATACGTTTGTTTACCTTCGAATTTTAATAGGATAGATGCTGCAGATAAGTTACACAATTTACATTTTTTTCCATTAAACTAACACTACAACTGGAACCTATGCACCTTGACAAGAAATGCATCATACAAAATAGTCCTAACAATCATTCGGAAAGCAATAGCAATATTTACTTAGGAGTAGTTGGATATTCTGAGGTAAATTCATTCTTCATTTACAGAATCAAGAGAGATCTAACGTTAGATTTTTAAAAAAAAATCAACTGAACAGATTATTACAGAATGTGTGATGCACAAGATGAAATGCAGTACGCACGGCATTGCCCGTGGATCAAGACTTCAACAAAATAAAAAAAAGCCCTCATACAATTACATAAATGAAAGTTTTAAAAACGAAATCAAAACAGAAATATATATATTATTTGTCCGCTTCTTTTTCCTCTCGACCGAGTACCGTTAATCCAAAACAATGTTAAAAAATTACACTGTGATATTTATTACACCACAAGAAAAGTATGAAAGGCAAAGAAATAAGTTAAGGCACGCTTAAAAATAATAATCAAAGTCATCGAGTAAATAAATCATCTCCTTCCAGAATGCGAAAGTAATGACGTCATCCTGCTCCGTCAGCCAATGAAATTGACCGCAACGTTCCGGAGAGCTGTCACAGGTGGAAGCCTCGCTAGAGGGAAAATATCTTTCAACTACCAAGAAAAAATTAATTTAAAAAAAACCGGAAAAGATATTTTAACCTTTCTTGTTTTAAATCCGACAGAACCATTGCAGTTATAAGCCGAAAAATTTTGAAAATGATATCTTTATTAGAACATCGGAAGCAAGAGCTTTAAGGATTCCAGAAAATTTTATTTTTGAAAAGTGACTATTTTTTAAAAAATTCCCAAAATTCAGTAAATTATGTTATAAATTCGAAACTAACTTCATTAGAACGGAAATCGTGTGCTCTTTCCAATAGTTTATCTATTTTTTTCGTACAATTATTCGAAACCATTCTATTGAGAAATTAGTGCGAAAAATCATCCAAAACAACACAAAACATTAAATAGAAAAATTTTTAGATTAAATTTTAAAATTTCGGCTTCGAGGTACATTCAGTCACCATTACGACTACTGTGTGCCAAATTTCATGGCTGTATTTGCCATAGATTCGTCTGGACATCGCAGCCACACACACACACACACACATTGCCTTTTATAAGTATACACAATTAAAATAATGTGATAAAAATTTTTTATCAGTAATAATAATTTAAATCAAAGTAAAACAGAATAAAAATATTTTATAATGTATAATATAAAATTATTAATCTTTTCAGATAAATAAATGGATAAAAAATAATTTGTTTCCTGAATAAATAAAAATTTTGCAACAATGCAAACTAATAAAATTTAAATGATTTGTTACAGATTAAAACCCATTTTTAAATATAAAGTACAAAAATTAAAGCATACCTCTGGATAATTTTGACCAAAAGATTCTGAAAAATATCAAAATAAATATATTAATAAACAAAAAGTAAAAAAACACATTTTAAAAATATTAATCAGTATAGATATTTCTTCGGGATTGTTATGTTATTATTCACTAATTTCCATAATTTTTTAAAATTATTTTTAATTCAAACCAACAAAACTTGCACACAAATAACTGTATTTAATACTTTGGTGCTTACGTATTAAAGCCACCGCAGCTGAAGTTGCGCTAATGCGCCAATACAGAGCAATCTTGGTGTTCGCACGTAGCAACCTTGTTATTCGCACGCGGCACTTAAAAACCGCCAAATCTGTAGCTGCGGTGGCGTTAATACGTAAGTACCAATACTTTCAATGAATTAAGTGAAAGTACGCATTTAAATAAATAGAATAACTAAAAATCCAAATATTTTCCCTAATCACTTCAGTAGTAACCTGTTGATACAATCAATACAATAAAACTTTGATTAACCGTCACCATCCAAACCAGGGCTGTGAAGGATAACAGAATAAAAAGATAACAGAAATCTCTTAATACATATGGTACAGTAACATGATTTCTCTACTGGCTTGGGATGAAAATGAAATCCTTTAAAAGTGAATAATACATATACATTGTATTTAATTTTATAAAACAATCAATATAAACTTTAATATAAGAGCAGTAACGTACAGAAACATTTTTAATTATAAACCTATGTTACTTTTTAGACGTGACAGTTAATCGAAGTTTTATTGTAATTAAAAAATTATATACATATTTCAAAAAGAAGGAAACAGTGCAAGTTGAAAGACATTTGAAAAAAAAGGCCCTTTTTGTATAGTTTCATAATACAGTGGGAAAAAATAAAGTATTTACAAAAGTATCTTTTCTCTTTGACAGATTTGGCCTAAAATTTAATAGATCTATAATTTTGATGCAAGACCTACATGCCAAGTTTCATCCACCTAGTTTTGTTGCTATTACGAGTTAACATGGGGATCATATATGGGAATAAATAAACACAAAAATATAATAATGTTTTTTCAGTCTCATAAAACACTGAAATTCAGCAAAATCTTGAGGTTGAATTTTTTGCTAACTACAATACTTTCTTTATGCATACATTGCATATGAGAAAATAAAAATACCTAAAATCAGAATCATGAAAACTTTTTAATGACAGCACAGTGGTTTAAGTTAATTCTTCATAATCTGAATGGCTACCTTTCACAGCCAGTGAAAAAGTTCCTACTCTTGTGAAAAATTGCAAATATCTTTTTAAAAAGTAAGCACCTATCCAAAATAATAAAAGTAGTTTCTGGAGATCTAAGTTTTCTTCTTCTAAGCTGTTCAAATTCAGCTCTGATAATGAATAAATAAACAACAATTTCACACTATATATGAATCATACCAAAAGGAAGGGGATAAAAGTATTATTGTGTTAGTAAGTCAATTTTATCTATCATCTATAATTTACTCAGATAAAACTATAGTTTAGGGTGTGGTCTTGTTTTCTACCATCTTTTCTTAGCGCAACTCCGAGTGGCATCACCAACTTTGCTCGTGCTGCATGTGGCATCTGAAAAGGAGATTGTGCATGCGATGCTAGTGAAATCTAAAGTGGGTACCAGACAAATTATTTTAACTTGAACATTCTACGGCTTTGCTAGCAGCGGGAGCAGGAACCTAGTAGTTTTGATTGCTCATTGAAAACATAAAGCATTAAAACAATTAATTTCACTATGAGGAGACCAATTAAAATGAGTAACAAGAAGCAGCAATGTGCAAGAGACCAATAAAAAGATCACGGTGCACCCAAAACAAATATTTTACTCCTTCGAGCTGTCTATCTCCTAGAAACAAACAGTTGGCAATATGAAGTGGCAGAAAGTAAGAACTAAAACACTGTAATACTGATAATTAAAAATGTATATCTATATTTCGAATTAACTATATTCTATCTCAGTGAGTAGGTACTAAACAATAATAAATCTACATCAGTTAAAAGAAAACTATCAAAAGAAATAATAAAAATTCAAAAGAAAGGCAAACTATACATAACAATTCAAATGAGGGTTGGTATCTACAAGTTGGAACACACGCAATTTCGTCGCCAATATGGTTACCTGAGGAATCAAGCGGATTAGTTCCATTGGCTAGATTGCTTACATCATGGCAAGCGTTTCGCGTATTTGAGTTGTTTACATACTGCGTGGATTTTAAAATAACTTAAAATATTTATTAAATGTTTAATTAAATACTGAAATATATTTTAATTAGGATGATTTCAATTAGTAAAAAAATGACAAATAGAACTTGGGTTTATTTAGTGATATATTTTTCTGATCATATAATTGACAGATTTTTTCTTTGCCTTATGATAAAAATCGTTTGCATGGAATTTTTGAAGTTGCTCGGCAGGGTTGCGGTGATTTAAATCAGTTGATTAAAATCACTGGTTTAAATCGCGATTTAAATCAACTGATCTTTTTTTTAAAAATCACTGATTTAAATCACTTTATTTTAAATATCAAGTTAATCTGCTTTAATGAAATAAAATTGTTCATGTATCTTTAAATAGTGATTTTAAAGTATTTTTAAATGTATACTTAAAGAAAGAATATATAGAACATAGAAAAATATTTTATTGAATTGATGCAACTACAGTACTTTTCATATCTTTATTTTTGAGAGCACAAGCAAATCAGATTTTAACCCTTTGCTGTGCAAGGCAATAATTTTTTGAAAATATGATGAGAAAACACCATAAATGGCTTTAGTTTATTGTCTAGACATAGAATCTACAAAAAAAGTTTTTTTAAAAACTTACTTAATTCCGAAGGGGGGGGGTCATCCCCCTTTCGGGTCACCCCCCTCATGAGAACCCCCTTAGATACAGACACCTTGATACACTCAAAAATTATTGTTGAATCTTACAGAAAATTATAAATTAAAACTTCAAGAATATTGGAGCAAAATTTTCGAGTTACTTTGCTAAAATTGTTACACATCCAGAATTGAAAAATTTCTTATCTCCGAGTCAAAGAATTTTCCCAAACTTTATCTCTAATAATTCCTATTTTGAAACAAAATTTCATAAGACTGCTATATACATTCTAAAAGGAGTACTATTAGCCCTATCCTAAACCTATTATTTTCCATTTATAGTTGAATTTAACGGTTGAGAAGCGAGTAAAATTAGGTGTGCCATTAACTGGCACACTTCGTCGCAAAGGGTTAAATAAATCTCTAATGAGCAACACAATAAAATGCAAAGTATGAGATGCTTCTTTTTTTATAAAATAAAATAAATATTGTGAAAGGATCATGTTCACAAAGAAAGAACATAGTAAAATGCAGTGAGTTTCATTTTAATACTGGAGAAAACTAAATAGTGTTGGGGACAACAAAGTTTTTATATTGCAATATTGTTCAAATGTAAGATAATTAAGTAATGCATATAAATGTTCCAAAAGAAATACAAACATCTACATAGTGCAATTAAACTATGATCTATACTTATAAAAGGCAATGTTTGTGAGCATGTGCGCAATGTCCAGATGAATCTATCACACTTACAGTCATGAAATTTTGCATAACGTTAGTCCTGATGGTGACTCAATGCACCTCGAAGCCTGAATTTAAAAATTTTATCTAGAAAATCTTTTATTTAATATTTGGGTGAAACAGATTAGGATTAGAGGAAGCTTCAAAACTTGTGTTTGTAATGAAACAAATGAACAGCTGAGTGTAAAATTGTCCAATATTCTAATATACAATAATATATCTATAGTCAAGAAATGATAATTTTTATTATATTTTTCCTTAATAAAATTATCTTATATTTCAAAAGTATATTATTTTTATATTTTAGTTCACAAATATTTTTTAAATAGTTGTTACATTTTTGAATTAAATTTTTTAAATTCGTTTTTTTTAAAGAAAATACAGCTTAATGACTGGTATGTTGTTATATATATATATATATATATATATATATAATTCTATGACTGTAGGGCTCATTGTCTAATAAACAAATGTTAAATATATATATGTAGTTTTAAAAAAAATCATTAAAATCAAAAATTTTGATTTAAATAAAAAAAATCCGATTTAAATCAAATAAATCGATTTTTTTGAAAAAAATAAAAAAAATCGACAACCCTGTTGCTCGGTCATATTTTGGAATTCATCATTTTGAATGTTGTCTTCACGGGCGCGAAGGTTTCCTTGATGAGCAGCATTGTTCATTTTTCTTTTTAAGAGCGTTTCCTCCCAAGTGCAAATATTAAAACTGAGTAAGTCTTAATTTTTTACTATTATTTGTTTTGAAGAACATTTGTCCTTAGTAACTTCACTACTAAGGGCAAATGTTCTTCTGCTTCATTAGAGTAATTAAAAGAAGCTGATTCTGTACATTCACTAAGCTAGCGAAGCTACTAGGATCCCGCTTTTCTGAAAGTGAAGTCGCTGATGTTTTTTTTAAGTTAAAAAAATTTGCCCGGTGCCCACTTCACATGCCGCAGGCATCGCAAGCGCAATTTTTCCTGCTTCATTAGAATAATTAAAAGTAGCAGATTCCATACATTCAATGAGCTAGGAAAGCTAGTAGTTCTGTGGAAATTCTACATTTAAAACGGGCAACGACAAACCACAAACGCAATGGATTTGAAAAAAGAGTAAATTTTTAAACGATTAACTTTTAACTGTGACTGATGCACGTTTGTTTACCATTAGCATCCATCTTGCTTTGGCGATGTTTTAATAAGCGTGTGTTCCAACTTGTAGATTTCAACCCAAATGAGATTGGATTGAAAATTTCTATTTATTATATTGATAAACTAGCTTTATGGCAAAATGCTAGTTATACTGAATAATAACAGTATTACGAACATTTCTGAAGTTCAAGTCTGGTTAAAATTATTTAATTTTAAATATTACAAAGCATTTCATTGATGCTTTAAAAAAATAAGACACGAAGTACAGGGTCTTTAAGAGTCTGTACTGATAAGCACAGAAATCTGACAAATTGTATTAGTATTACTTGTTAAAGACAAAATTTATTTTCGTATGTTTATAACATATAGGCAATTCTTATTTATGATATATTTATTACAGACACATATTTTCTTCCATCCACCATGCCAAAATATCTGGCGTATCAAGATCTATTATTAAGGAGGAAATGCTCTACTATATAGAAGACTATCTGAATTATCTCCTAGCATCATCTGATTTTAAGATGGATTTGAATAGCAACAACTAACATACCTCCAACAAAGTATGCTTAAGATAATTATTCTACTTTAAAATCAATGTGAATTTCAAAAGGGCATTTAGATTTTTGTTTAAACCAAAACTTCAAAATGACTCTAAAATTATCTTTTCATACTAGAGTTTCATACCTAAATAAACGAATAAACCTATTTCAAACAAAATCAATGTCATAATATAAGAGTGTCAAAATTGAAATACCTAAAAGTTCCAAATTCATGTCGAATAGCAGACCAGATATTGAAATAGACAATAATTAAGATATTGTCCTAGAGGAGAAAACAGTTCTGATGCTGTATCTCACTATATTTAAAATCTTACATAAAGCTCCTCGAACATTCCATATATTTTGAAACTATCCAACAATGCTTTAATAACACAGATCATAACATTTGCCAAGCTAAATAGTTTCAGTATTTTGAATTGAAAACAAACACATTTCCGCGGTCACAACTAACTTTTAAATAACGATTGAAACAAATCGATATTATTCATTATCACATATCGATTGTGAAAATTGATAACTAGTATTTGGTCATGCTATTACTGATAGTTTTCCTCGGCAGATATTCCATGGTCAAGTCAATATTTATTTTATCAATTATTATGTGAATCAATAACAATAATGTTAGTAGTTTTAATTTTTTTATAATCGCATTTTTAAGCTCCCCATCTAGGGCTCAACTAATAGTACAAACAATTTTTTTTTCAAATCTGGCAAGGCAAAACGAACTCTTGCAATGAAATGAAATGAAATAGAAACATGTGTTTGTTTGTTTGTGTTTGAAAAATTTTACTTTGACTTGAACATAGTTAATATGGAATGTCTAAAAACTTTAATGCTTGCTAGAACTTACCAATATAGAATTTTTCGCAAATCCCCAGTCTATTTTTTATATTCTCAGTCAACAGTCTCATCGAAGTATGTACAACCAATGATCTTGGCAACTGAAAAAAAGAAGACTTCATTTTCGATTATATTACTTAATTATGGATTTAGTAAAGGACAAGTTGACCATATATTAAATTCTCCAGCTGGAATTTTGGGCTTAAATGAGAAAGATTTATCTGCTAATTTAGTGAACTGGTACTCCTTTGAAATTAATGATAAATTTTATACCTCTCTGACAGCTAATGCAGAACTTTTAACATTAACTCCTACCTACATAAACAATAGATTTAAAGAATTGATGACGCTTTTCACTAAAAAAGACATTAATAAAATGCTTGTTACATGCCCCAAAGTTTTCTTGGATGATTTTACCACTGTCCAAGAAAAAGTTCAGTATATTGTGAACAACATGCAAGTTGAACAAAAAAGCATGGTCAAAACATATGCATTGCAATTTGATTTGTATCTCATAAAATGTAGGCACGTTTTCCTGTGTCGTTCCGGTCATTACAAACGTGTTAAGAAAAAAGAAAAGTCAAAGAATCCACCTCTGGACAAAGTTTTCAGCAGGAATGTTGAAACATTTTTAAAACTATCTAAATTAACAGAAGAAGAATTTCTAACATTTTGTGATGTATATGAACATGAAGAAAAAGATTTACAAGATGAAATCAGACTTCAACTAGATGAAGAAGAAGAGGAGGATGACGAGATCTGAAGATCTTTAGAATGAAATAGGAAATTATGTTCTTAAATTATTTCGAATGAAGAAATAGAAAATATATTTTCAAACAGTACTCAATTTCATTAATATACTTATGCCATGCATTAAGAAAAAGAAATAAAATCCTTGTAATTATACAAATCGTTGAAGTTTGTAAGAGATTAACTAGAAATATGTGATAGAATAAAATGTAATGAACTCAAATTTTGAAATTGGAAGGTTGATTTTAAATTCAATTGACGCATTTAAGAAATTGTTTTAATAGTTGAATTTTATATACTTTCAAGTGGCCGCTGAAAAACAGAAGGGTTTGAAAAAGCTGTAACGTTTTAATTTTCAATCTTTTTTTTTGTTTGTTTTTTCATTGTTGTTTTTAATTTTTGTAGGTTATAGAGAAAAATGGCAATGTATGATGTTGATTAATGAGTAAAACTCGTTGGGTTTTTTTATTTCAATGAAAGATCAATTATTGAACTCTGAGAAAATACCTACCAGCAACATTTTAATGTCAGAATACCTCCCAGCATTGTTTTTCATGCATAATACTAAAAAAAAATACATTATATATCCAAATAAAACAATAGAAATTTTTAAAACGTGTTTATGAAAGTTATTTTTACTGTACATTTAGGGATGTAATGAATAGTGTTTTGGCCGAATACTTGCTTATTTAAAAACATTTCACTTTTGATTCTAAATAAAATAGTTCTCAAATTTTAAATAAAAAAATTAAAGATTAATAAAACTTATTTTTTTATTATTTGCATATTTTAAAAAATTATCACCTTGATTTGTTTGTTATAATATTTTAAATACGTGAATTCCAATAATAATTCCAGTAATAAGGTATGAGAAACTCTTTATTTTGAGATTGCTTCACAGAAATAAAAATGTAATCATTGCAGAACTTAATAATGACAAACATAGAAGAAAATTCAGTGGATAAATTATAATTATTAGAAGTAAATTCCTATTTTGATAATGAACTTCTAATAGCTAGGATGGAATGTCCCCCCCCCCCCGGGCCCCCCCCATGCAGAAAAATTTTCAAGACATCTAAATATAGCAAGGAAATATCTTTCAGCTCCTGAAAGCACGGCATTTAATGAGCATTTCTTTTTTGAAATTGGTAATATATATGAAACCAAACAGAATAAACTTTTTCCTGAGAATGCTCAAAATTTATTATTCTTGTGCCATAATTTCAGGCTGTACAGTAATAAATGATATGTAGCATTATTAAATACACTTATGTACCGACTATGTAACTTAAAATTAAGTAACCTATAGAAGATTTTAACTTAAAATTAAGTAACCTATAGAAGATTTTTTGACAGTAAAAGTACTGAAATGTTGCAGCACATGAACCCATTTCTTTTTTTTTTTGAAACATTAATGCATGAATGGGATCATCTTGACCTTCAACATTTACTCCTTACTTATTGTCATTAATATATATGACAATTTTTCCATGCAAATAGTGTTACAGGTGCAAATGCAAATCTGAGCTATGATTATTTTCACTATCAATAGCAATAGGCATTAGGAGATTTCTAAGCCTATACTGCTTTCATTCTTACTCTGTCTTAGACATAATGTAAAATGAATCATAAATGCTAGCACATGTATAGGATAAATCTGATCCCAACTTCCAATTAAAAAATAATCCACCTTGTTTTTCTGTTTCAGTGACAAGTAATGATATTTTACCCCTCTGTGCAGAAATTTGACTTGTAATTTGTACTAATAATAAAGAGGAATGTGTGTGTGATGGCGCTCTACAGGGCAGACCACTGGACCCAGAACTACAAAATTTGGCGCAAAGATACTTTGGAGGGTGTGAATGTGCATTTTTTTCACATTCTCAGAGACCTTTTTTCTTCAAAATTTTAATTAATTAAAAATTTTGGCATTTTTCCTTAATAACTTAAGAAAATATTGCATCACAAAAATCATTTTTACACAATCTGAAAGTGAAAAGAATTCTCTTTTCAATTATATCAATTATGTTGCCGTACAATTTTTTTAAATATTTTTTTGACATAATTTACAACCATACTTTTCATTGTTGCAATGCAATTCAAACCATTTTCATTGTTTAAACAAATATTTGTGTGTTTCTCTTCCATTGTTGAAAGCTAAGGTAATTTTTAATGATATGTTTTAATCAGCACATTTTCATCCAGTTAACATGCTTCTGGAAGAAAAATGTGCCACACCATTTTAAAGTTAAAATCAAATGCATATTTTTAAGAGGAATAAGAGAGTGAAGATGATGCCAATGTACGATACATGACACAGTTACTCGACTCCATTAAGGACTTTCATGCAAACAAGGAACAGAATAGGTGGAAGGCTACTGAAAGAACATGGGTTAAATATCTATCACGATTTGGAATTTAAAATTACTTTGTTAAGGGAACCATGAATAACAAATTATACACAAGAGATTCAATTGAAATTATATTCCTGGTGAACAATCTGGTCCCTGAAGGTGGCTAGTTGTAAAATATAACTAATTTTTAAGCTGTAGTTGCAAATAACTTTTTTTTTTCTATAATGATTTCCCACTATTTACATCAACATACAGGGTGTCTCAGGGCCGTACCGAGGGGGTGGCGAGATTGGCCCCCACCAATGGCGCAGGCAGAACGGGGGCGCAAAAATGACCATTTTAAAAACTTAGTTTAAGAGTTAGATTGGTACGATCTGCTGTGCAAATAAAAGAGAATTTGAGAATAAGTCTTCAGTGGCTGATTAAACATTACGGGAGTGGCTAGTTGTTTTGTCCAGTGGTCAAGTTGCCAGTTTGTCTGGTTGTGACCCCCTTACAGAGAGAGAGAGAGAAAAGGCCTGTGCCTTTTCTTGAAACAAAATAGCAAGTAGCTTCATGTTACAAACTGATGCAGTAATAAGCACTTTGAGTTTCTTGCTGCCGCATGAAAAAAGAGTCCCTCCAGCAAGGTGAAAAGGGTCCTTCCTTGACCATGTGTGGTTCTTGCCTAGAGATGGCAAAACGACATATTTTTTCTTTTTTTTTGCATCTCATTTTACAGTCGTAAAATAGATGGCCAAGGGAACTCGCCTGCCTTAAGAATCTTCTTCGTACCTCTAATACTCTGATAAGAGGGGAGGGAGGAAGGGCAAAAAATTCACGTAATTTGACTATTAAAAACTCAAAGGAAAGGGAGAATCACGCTTTTTCTTAGAGTTTTGTGTTTTAGGGTGGGGAGGTTTTATTTTATCTTGTTTACTATATTGTAGGAAGAATAAAGGGGCCTCATTCTTATTGGACGAGTGGTCCTTTCATGTTTCTTTAGTGGCAAGTAAAACGAAGGAAATGTTGCATTTCTGTTTTTGTTTCATCAGAGAGTGGGCGCATAAAGAAATACTTGGACATTTTCATTCTTTCCTAAGGAGATAAATTAGTTTTAATGAGGTGAGCTCAAATTATTTCTGTATTTTTAAATTGCTTTTGTTGTATTAAATACTAGCCGCCTTCTACTGTCAGCTGATTCGCCCATTTTATTAATTATATATTATTTATGCCAACCAATTTTAAAGACATCAACTTATTTAATTTTTCGCAAGCTAATTTGAACTAAATTTTAAGGCAATATGTTTTGCATGTAATAAAATTAATGACTTTGATTTTTATATTCAATTGTTAAAAAGTCTTAAGCAGAATAGCTCTTTAATATCATTAAATTCAATGAAAATTAATTTTTATTTCGATCATGCATTATTCAGATTTGAATTACATGTATTGCACTTTATTTATCTGACTATAACTTGAATGTTTTACCAAATTATTACAAATAAACCATTTCCATAAACCGTTTCCATTGAAGATTATCTGCCCTAAGTGAAAAAATTAATTTTAGATCATAGCTAAAAAGTAAATCTATCAAAATAATATAGTAATCTATTAAAAAGGTAAATTTATTTCAAGTAGCAAATAATTAACAAAAAATTAGACTGAAAAAACTGGCAAAGCAACGGAAATGGCAGCGGATCATTACAACGAATGAAGGTTTCATATTGTAATAATCAAAATAAATTTTTATATCACGTTTTTCAACATAAGAGAAACATTAAATTAAACATTAAGAAAAATATTAAATTAAACATTAAGATAAATATTAAATTAAAGATTTCATGATTGATTTGACTTTCAATCTAGCATTGTTGTAAATTATACATAAAAATATTTTTTAAAAAAATTGTCAAATTTAAGAAAAAATCACACGAAAATAAGATTGTTATCATTTTAAAGATACATATTTTTTAAATATAAGACGGTGTAGAAATTATTTTTAAATGATAATATATCTGGCTATTATCGCTGACCCCCCCCAAAAAAATTATTTCTTAAGTTTTAATTAATTAAAGTTTTAAAAAACTCACTGAGGTGTACTTTGCCACCCTTCATAGTAGGTTTGTACCAAATTTCGCAACTCTAGGCTCAACAGTCTGTCTTGTAGAACGCCAACAGACACCTATGCATGCATATGTTTTTATTAGTAATAAAAATATGCATACAAAAGCATGATTACAAGCAAAATATAAAATTAACATTATAGTATTTCGTGTTAGAGTTTGATGCAAAAAAAATCTAATGCAACTATACTACACTAAATTCATGATCTGCTTATTTTACTTGTCTTGATAATTGTAATTGGTTTAACCATAAAATTTTACTTTCCAGTAATGTATACAAAGATGAATGTTATTTGTCTTTTTAAAAAATCGACATTTTTGCTTGATATTATGAAATTTGGCGCATATGCTCTTCAGAACAAGAGTAGATTCACTTCACCTTTTCAAAGCTCAAAAGATATTTAAAATTTCAGTTAATAAAAAAGTAGGCAAGATTTGGCTGTCTTTTCGCCGTATTTTTCAAAAATATCATCTAAAAAATGACTTTTTACGTCACTTTAAAATTTAAAAAGATATCTTTTTTATACCAATTTAATAACTGTACATTTTTTCCCCTTAATTTAAAGAAATTTTAAAAATGTATGATTTGCAACAATGCTTTTCAATTTTAAAATGACAAACTAATTTCCTTATTTAATCACGTTATCACTAATTTCCTTATTTTTATATAATCCCAGCATG
Organism: Araneus ventricosus; assembly: GCA_013235015.1. NCBI lineage: Eukaryota > Metazoa > Arthropoda > Arachnida > Araneae > Araneidae > Araneus > Araneus ventricosus. The sequence goes on from BGPR01002897.1 coordinate 34,562, forward strand.
GCAAAGTTCACGGATGAGAAGTTGCCGGATAAGTAAGCAGGTTCTCGCTCCCTTGATGAATACATAAGGTTACCATACGTCTGGATTTCGTCCGGATTTTTAGTTCACGTCTGGATTGGTGTCCGGATCTTCAAAATGTCCGGATTTACGTCAGCGAATGCAGCGAGAGAAAAATTTGGTTGTATTAGGGACAATCTATTATATTCGAAAAAGCTGATGTCATTCCGCCAACGAAAGTGAAACTAAAATTCACGCAATTGGTGCAACCTCCCTTCTACAACCCGTTTGTCAATTTTCAGAAAGACAAAAGGGCGTAAGATAATATTATTTCTAGGGGATTTTTCGAAAGCCTAGTCATAAAACCCCCGATGACCTTTACAAATGGTCAATATTGATGTCCTGTTACGCTGGAAATTGGCAACCTACAATGACACTTCATTCACAAACTTGGGAAAAACTTGCTGAATATATTACCCCATCTTGGTATATATAGTGAAACTTTTGGGGGTCATACAGTAGAGAAAAATGGAGGCATATCTGAAGGCAGGCTCTTCCTCCCAGTAGAACACACGTTCAAAAGCTTTAAAAGCAATAAATTGTTCAACTTTCCTAATTATGATGCTACGCATAACAGATACTTTAAAAGTGTTCACGGACGTCGTCCAGCATGAAAAAAAATAGCCGAATATTGTGGATGAGATGACTCTATCGGAGAGGGTGTGCTCAGGCTGTTGATCCGTAGTTCCAATCGCACCCCCGAGTTTACAACAGCGGATAGAAGAAAAAAGAAATCTGATCTGTGTTCAGCTGCAATCCATAAACGCAAAAGAATCGAATTGGACGAGGTTAAAAGCAAGAAAGAATATTTTAGGAAACGATTTATCTTTTTTTTTGGGGGGGGGGGGGGGTATATTCTTTTGGTTCCACACATTTGACCATCATATTTTGTATTTTTTTCCTCCTTTGTAATGCGATTGAGAGGGAAGTCAAGAGTGATCAACTTTTATTTTAACCAGTTTTTGGGGATGAGTATAAATTAGTACAGTAAACTCTCGATTAACCGGCATTCAAGTATCTGGAAAGCTCAACTAACCGGAAAAATTAGAAAATGAGTTTTTCTAAAAGTTTTACATCTGCGCGCCAAAATTTGGAACGCGTGCGCTCCGTTCCATTCACGCGGACAATTTATTTTTGGAATGCAACGTTTGCTCCGCACGGAGGGGCTTAGAAGGAAAAAAAAAGCAATATACAGTACTGTGACGTACGCAGACTTCCTTTATCAGGGGTTCAAAATCAAAAGTGAGAGCCAAAAAAAAAAATAATAAAGGTCCTCACCTTTTGCCGAAAAACAAGACCTAAAAACGAAATCGGCAAAGGTAAAGGGACAGAATCGATATAAAAAAAATGCTCATGGGGGGTTACTCCAGATTAGTAAGTCTCTTTCTTTTCCTCTATTTATTTACCCTCCAAATACTGGCAGATGTTGATTCCGATTCTGTAATATCACATGCGGGAGAATTGGAGGTGTGCGTATTGCGCAAAAACCCTTGCGATTTTCTAAAAGATAATTAGTTTTGATATTCAATCTGGGATTTGTTTATGATCACTTAAAAGAGCTTTGTTATGCTTTCTGAGTAGAATATTTTTCAGTTTCGTCGGTTATTTTTATATGTTTATATTTTTACAATCTATATATTTACGATAAAAATTCGGCTACAGATCATTTTTTTTTTTAAATCATCAATGTTAAATTAAAAACTTCATAATATATTATGCAAATACAATGTTATGGAAGATATCGAAGTATTCTTAAAAACTATATTTAATGCACATTTCAAAATGACAAAAACAAATTATTTGGCCGAAAAAATCTTTTTTAAAAAAAGGCTACAATCTAGGGGCCCCCCCCCCCCCATTTTTCCCGTCACACTCAACTATCCGGACTTTTCAAGTATCCGGAAATCGGAGTTCCCTGAGCATGCCGGTTAGTTAAGCTTTTACTGTACTTTAAAATTTCGGTGTTTTCCTTCTAATGATTAATATCTTAATGTAATTACTTTAATATTATCTCTGCTGAGCTTATTTAAAATATTAACTAAATTTTTAAGATACTGCAAAAAATCTGTGGGTCTCCTTTCTAATTATTTTATTTGATAGTCTGAACAAACCAGCTTAATTTTTCTTTTGCAAATAAAAGCATAAATAAATGCATAAACTTATTTAAACTAGATTGCGTTGAAAAAACACGTATTGTGATTTTTAAAACCTTAAACACGATATACACCTAAATGCTAAACTAAATATAATCTTAATTTTTTAAAGTACATTAATATGGTGTAATTATTTCTAAATCGTATAAAAACTAAAATACTATGTAGGATTTCAGTGTAACTTACGAGGCTTGAAAGATTGTCTACCCATGGCCTAGGCCATAATTTCTGTGATTGCATATATATTTTGTCTCTATAATAATGCCTTATAAAAATTCATCAAACAAGGAAACGTATTTCCTTATTTAAATATAAAAATTTTTAATAAAAATACTTAAGAAAAAAATACTTAAAGATAATTCTAAATATTAAAATGAATAAAAAAAAACCTAAAAAATGCAGTTTAATTTTATTACTGTAATTTTGATTTACCAGACATGAATAAAAATTGTATCTTCTTTGCATTCTGAAGTCTTAACCTTTTTTACTTCCTCAAACTCTGTGCTAGTGTTATGGAAAAGGGTCATTAGTAGGCAGTTAATATAATTTTATGCTTTATTTTGACCCCCTAATTAATTATATATTGTAATAACTAATAATTAGCTGCATAATTAATTAATATTTAATTATAAGTTATTAATATATAATAAATAGCTTAAAAAT